>RCUC01129437.1:0-10714 GCA_003697995.1 Taxidea taxus jeffersonii
TTTTTTTTTGTTTTACAAGTGCTAAATAATATGTTTATATGAATGCATCATCTACAAATACATTTCAATAAAGCATTTCAGAATCAGGTAGCTCATTTAACATAGCACACTTCTTTTTTTCAGACTAAGGATAGAAAGGAAGAGATGCTAAGAGATACAAGCTTTCCTTATGTTAGTGGGAAAAATAAGCCTGTGAAGCTAAAATGGTACCTAAAAAAGGATATTATTTATAGAAGCTAGAATATGAAAGGAAATGGCAGGAGATGTCGAAATTGATTGAAACACTCAACCTTGACAGCTCTGAAGTTTGCAGGTTGAATACCTGCCACAATTTGTGAATGATCCTCTATATTCTTAAACTTCTTGGTTTAGTAGCATTGTGATAGAAATCAATGAGAGAAGTCTAGGAAACTATAAGCCATATACAAGTTCTATTTCATTCCCAAGACTTATCACAATATATGTTACTCTATGAAAAAAAAAGGAAAAGACCTAAAGAAGTATATATTAATGTTGATCAGAAATTTCACCTTTGGAAGCTATTCTTTTTGTTACACATAAAGAATTTCAGAATGTAAACCCTTCCAAAGATTTTTTTTTTTTTAACTGAGGTGTTCTCTTATAATGCAACTCATCTCTACATAAATATATATTATTTTATTAAATGTATTTGTTTACCTGCTATTAGGGTAGTTGGATATTGTGTATATGTGTCTGTGCATGTCTGTGTGTAGCAGTTAAACTCTTTGCTCAATGTATGGTAATGAATAATTTTTGTCTGCTTTATTAAATAAGATTGGCTAAATTGCAGAATGCTCTAAATAACCAAGCAAGAAAGTAATAAACAAATATTGCCAAATGAAAATGCATAGACAATGGTTAGACTCTCTTGGCTGGTTGGGGGTAACATTGGCTAAATAAAGCCAGCCATTGAGGATGTTTTCAAGAGTCTGAATACAACTAGATCAGAAATAAAATTTCTTGATTTCAGTTAAGCCAAAACAAGATAAATAGTAAATTAGGGAGAATCTTCCACTGATGTAGGAACATTCTTTTCAGTCTAGCAAAATCCAAATCGCACTGTTCTCACCCAACACTTATATTTTTTAAACACACACACAACCATACACAGTATCTCAAGTGCAGAAAAATCTGACTGTAGTTATTTTAGTTAATATATTATTGTAGAATATACATTTATATTGATAATAGAGTTACTTAAATTGTTAGTATTTTCTCCTAAGATAATGCCAAAAATCATGCATTTCAAGACACTGAACATCTTAACTGTGTTAAGACCACAATGGTGACTTTGTAAAAACCATACATTTTGTTGAAGTAGGTTGAGAAATTACTAGTCCCTAAACAATATTCCCAAAAGAAACAATAACTCTAGGGATGTCTGCATGGCTCAGTCAGTTAAGTGTTCAACTCTTGGTTTTCAGTTCAAGTCATGATCTCACAGCTGTGGGATCAAGCTCCATGTCAGGCTCTGTGCTCACTGGGGAGTCAGCTTTACATTCTCTCTCCTCTTCTTTCTCATTCACTCTCTTTCTCAAATAAATAAATAAAATCTTTAAATAAGAGAAAATAACTCTAAAGAATATATGCAAAATATTTGCCATTCAATATGAAAGAAAACAAACAATAATATTCTCCTTTTTTTTCTTTCCAGATATTTTCCAGAATGGGGACAAAGAGGAATGTTGACTTAAAAAAAAAAAAAAATCTTGAAAATATGGTGGCGGTCTTATGACATTGAGAGAAAAAAAAATGGGTTCCAACGCATATGTCTAATTGATAAAGAGTAACTGCTAGTAAGTAGCCCAATGTCATCTAAACACCAAGTTTAATTACTCAAAGAAATAAGTTTGATTTTCCCACCATCATCAGTGCCCCACCACCAAAAACATGCCCTGATCTAATCACTATCCAAGAACAGAACTCATTGTTCCACTTAAATAAGAAACAGAGGGGGGAAAGCCTGATAAGTTGATTAAGAGAAATACTTCAGTATTTTCTTGTAGGGAAAACACATTTTTTTTTATTCATATGGGATATGCATCCTTGCTTTGGTATCTGTTTATCACTCAATCTTTAAGTATTATAGTGTGCCACCCCAAACACTCCCAAATCACACATCCCAATACCTTGATTGTGATTTCTCATTCTATTCTATCTCTTATTATATTTCAATATCACCACTCCCTTTTCACAGAGAAACACAGGGCCTATATAACAATAATTGTAACTATATTTATATAGTTATATAAATATATAAGTTTATATTTATATAGTTATATAAATATATGTTTATATTTATATATACTTATATAGAGCCAATTACAGTACTTGACAAATATCAAACTCTCCTAGGTCTTTTGAATAATTGGAAAAAGTAATATATGAATGTGATAGCTCCAGATTGTGTAGTGTTTGCTAAAAGTAATTTCTAACTGAAATAAACTCTCTCTATATAAATTATATTGAAATATTTCAACGTAATCTAAGACATATCCAAATTACTGGTATAAACTGTCAGAGTAGTAAAAGAAAAAAATCATGAGAGAAAGTTATGTAAAACTAAATATGCAGAATATATCAGAAATATCTTTGTGATAAATACCAGTTTTTAGTTTTACATAAAAGTTAAACTGCAGCTCATTTTGTCTATTTTTTTATTTTATTTTATTTTTTATTTAATTTCTTTTCAGTGTAACAGAATTCATTCTTTATTCACCACACCCAGTGCTCCATGCAATATGTGCCCTTCATAATACCACCACCAGGCTCCCCCAACCTCCCATCCCCCCACCCCTTCAAAACCCTCAGATTGTTTTCCAGAGTCCATAGTCTCTGATGGTTCATCTCCCCCTCCAATTTCCCTAAACTCCCTTCTACTCTCCATCTCCCCATGTCCTCCGTGTTATTTGTTATGCTCCACAAATAAGTGAAACCATATGATAATTGACTCTCTCTGCTTGACTTATTTCACTCAGCATAATCTCTTCCAGTCCCGTCCATGCTGATACAAAAGTTGGGTATTCATCCTTTCTGATGGAGGCATGATACTCCATAGTGTATATGGACCACATCTCCCTTATCTATTCGTCCGTTGAAGGGCATCTTGGTTCTTTCCACAGTTTAGTGACCATGGCCATTGCTGCTATGAACATTGGGGTACAGATGGCCCTTCTTTTTACTACATCTGTATCTTTGGTGTAAATACCCAGTAGTGCAATTTCAGGGTCATAGGGAAGCTCTATTTTTAATTTCTTAAGGAATCTCCACACTGTTCTCCAAATTGGCTGCACCAACTTGCATCACACCAACAGTGTAAGAGGGTTCCTCTTTCTCCACATCCTCTTCAACACACGTTGTTTCCTGTTTTGCTAATTTTGGCTATTCTAACTGGTGTAAGGTGGTATCTCAATGTGGTTTTAATTTGAAACTCCCTGATGGCTAGTGATGATGGACATTTTTTCATGTGTCTGATAGCCATTTGTATGTCTTCATTGGAGAAGTGTCTGTTCATGTCTTTTGCCCATTTTTTAACATGATTATCTGTTTTGTGTGTGTTGAGTTTGAGAAGTTCTTTATAGATCCTGGATATCAGCCTTTTGTCTGTACTGTCATTTGCAAATATCTTCTCCCATTCCATGGGTTGCCTCTTTGTTTTGTTGACTGTTTCCTTTGTTGTGCAGAAGCTTTTGATCTTGATGAAGTACCAAAAGTTCATTTTTGCTTTTGTTTCCTTTGCCTTTGGAGATATATCTTGAAAGAAGTTGCTGTGGCTGATATCGAAGAGGTTACTGCCTGTGTTCTCCTCTCTGATTCTGAAGGATTCTTGTCTCACATTGAGGTCTTTTATCCATTTCGAGTTTATCTTTGTGTACAGTGTAAGAGAATGGTCGAGTTTCATTCTTCTACATATAGCTGTCCAATTTTCCCAGCCATTTATTGAAGAGACTGTCTTTTTTCCACTGTATATTTTTTCCTGCTTTGTCGAAGATTATTTGGCCATAGAGTTGAGGGTCCATATGCATTCTTGGAAACCTATAAACTTCCAAAATTGAACCAAGAAGAAATTGACAACCTGAGTAGACCGATATCTAGTAATGAGATTGAAGCAGTGATCAAAAACCTCCCCCCAAAAAAGAGCCCAGGACCTATGGATTCCCTGGAGAATTTTACCAAACTTTCAAAGAAGAAATAACACCTGTTTCAAAAAATTCAAGTGGAAGAAAAACTTCCAGACTCTTTTTAAAAAGCCAGCATTACCTTGATCCCCAAACCAGGCCAAGACCCCATCAAAAAGGAGAATTTCCGACCAATATCACTGATGAATATGGATTCTAAGATTCTCAACAAGATCCTAGCAAACAGGATCCAATGGCACATTAAAAAGATTATCCACCATGACCAGATAGGACTCATCCCTGGGTTGCAAGGATGGTTCAATATTCGCAGATCAATCAATGTGATAGAACAAATCAATAAGAGAAGAGGGAAGAACGACATGGTCCTCTCAATTGATGCAGAAAAAGCATTTGACAAAATCCAGCATCCATTCCTGATTAAAACACTTCAAAGTATAGGGATAGAGGGAACATTCCTGAACTTCATAAAATTTATCTATGAAAAATCTATGATGAATATCATCCCTAATGGGAAAAAGCTCACAGCCTTCGTTGAGATCAGGAACACAACAAGGATGCCCACTCTCACCACTCTTGTTCAACATAGTATTAGAAGTCCTAGCAGCAGCAATCAGACACCAAAGAGAAATGAAAGGTATCCAAATTGGCAATGAAGAAGTCAAACTCTCCCTCATCGTAGATGACATGATACTTTATATGGAAAGCCCAAAAGACTCTACCCCCAAACTACTAGAACTCATATAGCAATTCAGTAATGTGGCAGGATACAAAGTCAATGTACAGAAATCAGTTGCTTTCTTATACACTAACAATGAAAACACAGAAAGGGAAATTAGGGAATCAATTTGATTTACTATAGCACCAAGAACCATAAGATACCTGGGAATAAACTTAACCAAAGAGGTAAAGGATCTGTATTCGAGGAACTACAGAACACTCATGAAAGAAATTGAAGAAGACACAAAAAGATGGAAGACCATTCCATGCTCTTGAATTGGAAGAATAAACATGATTAAAATGTCTATACTGCCTAGAGCAATCTATACGTTTAATACTATTCCAGTCAAAATTCTACCAGTATTTTTCAAAGAGCTGGAGCAAATAATCCTAAAATTTGTATGGAATCAGAAGAGACCCCAAATTGCTAAGGAAACGTTGAAAAAGAAAAACAAAACTGGTGGCATCACGTTACCTGATTTCAAGCTCAACTACAAAGCTGTGATCACCAAGACAGCATGGCACTGGCATAAAAACAACAGATAGACCAGTGGAACAGAGTAGAGGGCCCAGATATGGATCCTCAACTCTATGGTCAAATAATCTTCGACAAAGCAGGGAAAAAAAATATTTTTTTTTAAAGTCATTTATCTTGAGAGAGAGAGAGTGTGAGTAAGTGGGTTGGGGGAGGCTCAGAGGGAGAGGGAGAGAAACTCAAGCAGACTCCCCTTTGAGAGTGGAGCCTGACACAGGGCTTGATTTCAAGACACTGAGATAATGACCTTAGCCAAAACAAGAATTGGAAGCTTAACTGACTGAGCCACCCAGGTGCCCTTACTTTTTTTTTTTTTTTTTTAAGATTTTATTTATTTATTTGACAGAGATAGAGATCACAAGTAGGCAAAGAGGCAGGCAGAGAGAGAGGAAGAAGCAGGTTCCCCGCTGAGCAGAGAGCCCAATGTCTCGATCCTAAGACCCTGGGACCATGACCTGAGCCGAAGGCAGAGGATTAACTCACTGAGCCACCCAGACGCCCCACATTTTTTTTTAAACAAAAATGACCTAAATATGGAAGAATAATGGTATGGTAGAAAAAGGATATTATTTGCAACCAGTTGACCTGATTTTAAATTTCAGATTTGCTGTTTTGTTGCCTTGTGACCATGGGGAAGTCATATACACTCTTAAGCTCGATTATCTTGTAGTGAAAACTGGTATCTAATATTGATATTTTAATGAAAAAAATGTTTGAACACAGTGCTCACATTTGGAAGACACTTTCAATAGATGGTATCTCTATTAAGTTGTTGTACTCTACTTTCCTTCAGAGGACAATTGATTTATTTAATTGCTTAAGTCAAATATGAGATAATCAAAATCTGACAGAGGACTAAGTGTGCACTATTGAGAAAATATTTTAAGATTCAAAACTCAGTTTCATTTAAACTAAGGACAAAAGGATGCAAATCTACATATTTCATGAAAATACCATGAGGATCAAATTAAGGCAGAGAAATGAGTGACTTTGGAAGTTATATTAGTATTAAATATAAATTAAGTTAAAACTGAAAGTGTGATTAAATATCAAACTAAATAAAGGTGCAGAGAAACTGGAAGAAGACAACTTCACTGGGTGATCTTTCTGTTAAATTTGTTATATTACTCATTTATCAGATTAATGTGTATTCCTATTTAAACCTATAATTCCTATTTAAACCTATTAAATCAAATAGCATATTTATTTAGATAATAATAAATTGAACATTCAAATTATTCAGTAGTTAGAGGAGTAGAGATATAAATATAAGAATACAAGGCATAATGGATTATAAGAATTCTGTATTAACAAAGGACAAATTGTGAGCATTTCAATACAAAGACAAAGAGTTAAGATAACAGGTAGAGGAATAAGTTGGAGTGAGGTACAGAAACTAAAACCTTTCAAAATGCTGCTAGTTCCAGACCCATAACATGTAGTTGATTTACAAGTCTATGGGATAAGGTTTGTCTCAAACACAAAAAGTGTCCTCAAAATCAGTGACATTGGGGGGGGGCAGGATGTGAGGGAATAATGTTATAGGTGGAACATAGCATTAGTCATGGTCAATAACTCTTGTGTAAAGAGTGAATTGATGACCAATGTCTTTCTGTAGAGCAATGTTTTCATTAGTAGAAAGAAATATGAGAAGCATAACCTAGCTTTGAGGAAGAAAGGATAGCAGGGAGCATCATCTTATAAATGAACTACAGAGAAACTGAGGAGCAATATAGAGCTATAGCTAAATTTTCATATGAAATGGGTGCTGGATTTTAGATGCCTGGAGATTTTAATGTAAAAAATAAAAATCATTAAGTACATAAGAAGTGCACTTCTTATTTAAAACTATTAAAGTATGGAATGATCATGATACTCCTGTTAAAATAATTTCAATCATGAATTACAGAAATTCTAACAAGCTTGCATAGAGATTGTTCATTTGCCATCATCTTGTTTTGCTGTGATTGTTCTTTTTTTATGGTGAAATTGTACTACAGCAAGTTATTGAGAAGATAGTAACTTTATTACATATGCATTAAATAAATTAGCCATATGCCTGAAATGAAGTTTGCTACAGAGATAGAGGTTCTCTTAATCTCTAAACATATAAAATCTCTTATTTATATAGTTCTTTCACCAATTACTAAGTTATTACTTATTGATTCACCTTATTAAAGACACTGAAACTTTAAATTACTCAAGACTCTAAGACCACTAAAATCCCCATTTATTAGCAATAATAGGAGGAAAGAGGAAAGAGTTTGTCACTTTCTCCAAAAATATTAATTTATGGCATCATTCTTCTCTTTTCCCTGAATAAGCATCCAGTCTCTAGAAGAATTCTAAAAATAAAGTTTTGTTTTAACCTTTTTCTTCTTTTTTTTCTTTTATTTTTTAAAATATTTTATTTATTTATTTGACACAGAGAGAGAAAAATCACAAGTAGGCAGAGAGGCAGGCAGAGAGAAAGGGGGAAGCAGACTCCCTACTGAGCAGACAGCCCAATGTGGGGCTCAATCCCAGGACCCTGAGACCATAACCTGAGATGAAGGCAGAGGCTTAACCCACTGAGACACCTAGGTGCCCCTTTTTTCTTTTTTTAAAGACTTATTTATTTGTCAGAGAGAAAGCAAGAACACAAGCAGGGAAGCAGCAAGCAGAGGAAGAAGCCGGCTCCCTGCCCAGCAAGGAGTCCAACACAGGACTCGATCAATCAACCCCAGGATCATGACCTGAGTCAAAGGCAGACACATAACCAACTGAGCCACCCGGATGTCCCTGTACTCACTTTTTTTCAAAAAAGAGACTAACTTTCCCTTTACATTCCCTATCCCAGTGCCCCTCTTTGGGAAAATGAGGAGGCAGTGACCTAAATCTTACCAATATTCCTTCTCCTGGTTAGAGACTTGCCCTAAAGATAATTTAGTCTAATTTTCCCTCTTGCTAGAGATGAGGGAATGAAGCCCAGAAAATCTCAAGGAATTTTAAGTGTTTAACAAAGAAATGAGGGCAGAACATCAGTTTCCCTGCTAATCCAACTTATTTTATTTTATTTTATTTTCCTGATTTTCTTTTCTTTTAATTTTTCAGTGTTCCAAAATTCATTGTGTATGCACCACACCCAGTGCTCCATGCAATACATGTCCTCCTTAATACCTAAGACCAGGCTCACCCATCCCCCCAAGCCCCTCCCTTCCAAAGCCTTCAATTTGATTTTCAGAGTCCGCAGTCTCTAACGGTTCTTGTCCCTCTCCAATTTCCCCCAATTCACTTTTCCTTTCCTTCTCCTAATGTCCTCCACGTTATTCCTTATGCTCCACAAGTAAGTGAAACCATATGATAATTGACTTTCTCAGCTTGACTTATTTCACTCAGCATAATCTCCTCCCATCCCATCCGTGCTGATACAAAAGTTGGGTATTCATCCTTTCTGATGGCTGAGTAATATTCCATTGTATATATGGACCACATCTTCTTTATCCATCTGTCTGTTTAAGGCTATCTCAGCTCTTTCCACAGTTTGGCAATTGGACATTGCTGCTGTGAACAGATGGCCCTTCTTTTAACTACATCTGTATCTTTGGTGTAAATACCCAGTAGTGCAATTGCAGGGTCATAGGGTAGCTCTATTTTTAATTTCTTAAGGAATCTTCACACTGTTTTCCAAAGTGGCTGCACCAACTTGCATCCCCACCAACAGTGTAAGAGAGTTCCCCTTTCTCCACAACCTCTCCAACATTTGTTTTTTCATGTCTTGTTAATATTTGCCATTCTAACTGGTGTAAGATGGTGTCTCAATGTAGTTTTGATTTGAATCTCCCTGACGGCTAACGATGAACATTTTTTCATGGGTTGTTAACAATTTGTATTTCGAGTTTATCTTTGTATATATTGTAAGAGAATGATCGAGTTTCATTCTTCTATACATAGCTCTCCAATTTTCCCAGCACCATTTGTTGAAGAGACTGTTTTTTTCCACTGGATATTTTTTTCCTGCTTTGTTGAAGGTTATTTGACGATGAGTTACACGCTCATCTGGACTCTTTACCCTGTTCCACTGGTCTATGTGTCTCCTTTTGTGCCAGTACCATGCTGTCTTGGTGATCACAGCTTTGTAATAAAGCTTGAAATTAGGCAACGTGAAGCCTCCAGTTTTGTTTTTCTTTTTCAACGTTTTATTAGCATTTCGGGATCTTTTCTGGTTCCATACAAATTTTAGGATTGTTTGTTTCAGCACTGAAAAATGCCAGTGGAATTTTGATCAGATGGCATTGAAAATATAGATTGCTCTGGGAAGTATAAACATTTTAACAGAGTTTATTCTTCCAATCCATGAGCATGAAATGCATTTCCGTGTGTGTGTGTGTGTGTGTGTGTGTGTGTGTGTGTGTGTGTGTGTTCTTTAATTTCTTTCATGAGTGTTCTGTAGTTCCTTGAGTACAGATCCTTTACATCTTTGGTTGGGTTTATTCCCAGGTATCTTATGGTTTTTGGTCCTATAGCAAATGAAATCGATTCTCTAAGTTCCATTTCTGTATTTTTATTGTTAGTGTATAAGAAAGCAACTAATTTCTGTGGATTGATTTTGTATCCTTCCACATTACTGAATTGCCATATGAGTTTTAGTAGTTTGGGGGTGGAATTTTTTGGGTTTTCCATATAAAATATCATGTCATCTGCGAAGAGAGAGTTTGACTTCCTCTTTGCCAATTTGAATACCTTATATTTCTTTTTGTTTTCTGATCGCTATGCTAGGACTTCTAGTACTATGTTGAACAAGAGTGGTGAGAGTGGGCATCCTTGTCGTGTTCCAGATGTCAAAGGGAAGGCTGTCAGCTTTTCTCCATTGAGAATGATATTCACCATGGGTTTTTCATAGATAGATTTTATGAAATTGAGGAATGTTCCCTCTATCCCTATACTTTGAAGCATTTTAATCAGGAACAGATGCTATATTTTGTCAAATGCTTTTTCTGCATCAATTGAGAGGGCCATTTTGTTCTTCCCTCTTCTCTTATTGATTTGTTCTATCACATTGATTGATTTGAGAATGTTGAACCACCCTTGCATCCCAGGGATAAATCCCACCTGTTCACCATGGATAATTTTTTTAATGTACTGTTGGATCCTATTAGCTAGGATCTTGTGGAGAATCTTGGCATCCATATTCATCAGTGATATTGGTCTGAAATTCTCCTTTTTGATGGGGCCTTTGCCTGGTTTGGGGATCAGGGTAATGTTGGCTTCATAGAAAGAGTCTGGAAGTTTTCTTTCTGTTTCTGGTTTTTTTTTTTTTTTT
>RCUC01129438.1:0-11059 GCA_003697995.1 Taxidea taxus jeffersonii
TTTAAGCTCTTTAAATGAATTTTTAATGACAATCTTTCCCATTAATTTCACAAGGCCGGTCTTCTCTTGATATTAAATTTTTCTCTATACCTATAGTAACTATTAAGAAACTATATAATGAAACAAGAGTGGAAATTACATTTGCAGTCATAAGAACAGTGGGAAAAAATCAGAATACTTTGCTAATATACTGACAAAATAGAAATGAATTCCGTGTTTCGGAAAGGGTGTAAAATTACAATTAACCAATTTAACAAAGTGCCTCAAAAATAGTTGGATTGTCTAAGACAAATTTTGGAAAAATAATGGGAGTGAGATAAACTTACCATATGTTTCATATAATATGTTATATTATTATATTGATATATTATTAATATAGGTATATTAATAATATATTAATATATTATATAAAATATATTCTAACATAATATATAAAATATAATCTTTTATGTTTCATATAATAAAACACATATTCAAGATAAAATTATTAAGACACTGTGGATCTCTGGGGCACCTGGGTGGCTCAGTGGGTTAAGCCTCTACCTTCTGCTCAGGTCATGATCTCAGGGTCCTGGGATGAAGCCCCTCAGGCTCTCTGCCCAGCAGGGAACCTGCTTCCCCTTCTCTCTCTGCCTTCCTCTCTGTCTACTGGTGATCTCTCTCTTTGTCAAATAAATCAATAAAATCTTAAAAAAAAAAGACTGTGGATCTGAAACAGAAACTGAATAACAGATGATTGGAATAAAAGAGTACATTGAGCTCCAGAAAGTCCACGTTAGAATTTAATACATTTTCTGGCATTGCATAACAGTGGGGAAAAGACAGATATAAACAAATGGTAGAGGGAGAACAGACCAACTGTTCATAACAGTAAATAAATTAAGCATATAATTTAAACCTTACATAACAATAAATTCCTGTAGGATTAGGGAATTAAATATTTTTAAAATATACAAAATAAAACATGAAAAGGAAATATACATGAACATTTTTATAATCAAAGTCCTCTCTAAGAACAATTTTAGAATCGGGGGTCATAAATGAAAAGATCGGTAGGTTTTAGGTAACCAGCCTCAATACTTCTGTTCGTGAACACATAAACAAGGCTGAAAACTTGTGAAGGAGTAAAGTAAAGACATCCCTGCTCGTTTTTTTATCCATCAGTCGAGAGCAACAATTGAAGGGAGAAAAAAACCAAAATCCTGTCTGAGACAAAACTAAGAAATACCCATGCCCCAAGTCAAATGTATTTGAAGAAGAGTGAGCTGTCAAGAGCGGTGACAAGAGAACCCGGGAAGGGAGGATGTGCAGGGAGCATGCTCACTACAGAGCTCGAGGGGAAGCAGCTGACCTGGTGGCCTCTAAAAGAGGAGACGCCAAAGGGGACAGAATCACTGGGAGATGAGGAAGTAGCACCTGGAACAGCACTGAATCCCTCTTAGCACCACAAAGAGGTGAAGGAAGTAAGGACCAGTAAGGAAAGAAATAAAAGAAGCTTTCAACAGGCCAGCTCTGCTACCACAGGAGAGACTCTGTGGTGCAGGAGAAGTCTGCAGGGGCTATTCTTTCTGGGCCAAGTGAAGAACAGGGCTTAACCCCTTAAAAATACAAACCATGCTTCACTGTGGGGCTTCATTCCAAACCCAAGAATTCCTGGCCTGCTCTTTTATTCTATTGCAAATAACTGGCCAGGAAGAATTCACTTCATTCAAAAACCAGGAACCCCGTAGTAGGTTGGCACTGCATCATGTGGTTTTCAATTACACCAAAAGTTCCTGAAAAGGGAGCACATCCACCAATACAGGGAGGGTAAAAGGACAACATCTTCAACAAGATCCCCCTAAAAGCTATTTGTGACCAAACCATCAACAGCAGCAGGCCCTGCATGAAATAAAGACCGTGTGGTGGAAATCCACCCCCGTATCTTAAAAGCTATCAAAATGAAAAAATTACCAAATTCTCATGCACAAGGAGAGAAAATACCATCCTGATGAGAAACCAATATGGATCATTTCTGAGAAATACCAACAGGAAAAGACTCTCACAAGGTCAGAATTTTGGTAAATACAAAAAAGCAGGGGAGCAGGTCATATGATTCCAAAAATGCTAAGAACATCTGGGACCTTAAAAATCTCAGAAATCACTACCAAGCATTCATTTCTAAAAGGATAAACTTTGTCTTTTTTAAAAGATTAATTTTATTATTTGAGAGAGAGAGAAAAGGAGAGAGGGAGAGAAAGAGAGAGAGGCAAGGAGAGCAGAGGGAGAAAGGGAAACTTCAGCAGATTCTTCATTCAGCACAGAGCCTGACACAGGACTTGATCTCACAACCCTGAGATCATGACCCAAGCTGAAACCAAGAGTCAGATGCCTAACAGACTGAGCCACCCAGGGGCTCCAAAGATAAACTCCATCTTGAGGGAAAAGTACTGGAAACAAAGACCCAGTTGCACAGAGCAAGACAGTGGAGGTAAAAAAGAGGAAGGACTCTAAGAAAACCCATCCCAGGAAGTTCCATAACAGCAAAGCACAGTCTATAGCGTAGAGTTCCAACATGGAAGCAGAGGAAACTGGAGTCCACAGGGCTAGAGGAAGAAAAATGTTACTGAGTCCAAAATGGCCTTGAATCCAATGTTAGTGAATCCAACCAGGCTACACAGAGAGGCCATACATTAAGCTTTTCATGACAGTAACAGAGAAGGGAGTCACTGAGTTCTGAAGCTGGGAAAGATACCTTACTCCAGCCCTCCCACCCAATAGGCAATTCCTTCTAACAGCCCAGAAGGAAATTCACCTTATCTAAACACAAAAGGAAAAAAGGAATACAATTTAACCCCATAATACACAAATTACAAGAAAAAAATATTAAAAGAAACCTTACAATATTCTGACTGTGAGAATACAGAAAAATATGCCCACAAATCAGGTTAAAAACTAAGATTTTAAAGGAACTAAAAGACATCAAGAAAATTACTGCACCTTTGAAAGAACAGTACAAATCAGATATAGAAAGCTTCAGGAGTTAAATAGTTGGAAATCACATGGAGAACATGAAATAAGAAACAAGAGATCACTGGAAATAATTAAGAAAGAAAAAAAAATCTCTTTCCTCAAACAATTCAGTCCAAAGCTACTAGACCAGGCCAAGCTGGTAAGCATCCGTAGTATGTGTGTCTTTGTATGTGTCAGGGGGTGCATGTTAGCCTGGAGAAGGTGCACAACCTGGTAAGGAGAGTGTCTTACTGGGGAGAGAAGCAGTCCAGGGGGCCATGTCAGAACTCAAGTGGGATGAGGAGGGAATCCACTTTGGGGAGTGATGGGGTCCATGCTGAAAGGAGCGAGACTGATACAAAGCAAAGGTCAAGCAAAGCTTTATTTTGCGCCAGCACCGAGAATCAAACCAACTGGCCGGGGCCATCTCTTACAGAGAGAGCGATAATCCCAGCCTCACAGACTAGCTTTTATAGAGCAAAGGCCATGTAGTTGAGCCTGGCCAATGAGATTATAACACACAGAGAAAGTTGCATAGTCATGCTAGGTCACACACGGGTGGCCAATTGAATTACAACTTACCCTATAGTAGCTGTTTGAATTAGCCTATTACTCTGGTCAGAATCGGCACCCAAATTTGGCACCCAAAGGCGGGGTTTACATTCTTTGGTGGTTAGGGAGATAGTATATGTGCTTTACTGATTGGATGTCTCCACCTGGCCTGACTTGTCCTTGCATTCTGGGCTCTGTTATCAGGGACTGGTCAACCATATTTTACTGGTTTCCCAGACTTGCTTTTAAGTAAGTTTCCCTGGGTGGGGGGGGGGGGAAGGGGCCAGGGTCAGTTTAAGTTTTACTGCATAAACAACAAAATGGCTGTTGAACCGAGATGGAGTTGCTCTGGCTAAGTAGGCCCCTACAGGGAGTGGAAGTGGCTATGAAATGGCAGAAGGAATAAAAAATTGGTTATATACAGAAACACTGATCTCATAAATATAGTCAGGCCAGTTTTCTCAGAGAACAAAAATACACTATGAAAAGGTGAAAAGGGAGAAAACAGAAATGAACTCTATGGAGGCGGATTGGAATTGGAAATGTTGGGATGACGTCATGGTTTTCAAAATATAGAGAAATAAAAATAAGTGTGTGTGTGTGTGTGTGTGTGTGTGTGTGTGTGTACCATAGTTCTCTACACTGAGAGGGCCTGGGAAAAATACCAATTAGCAGCCCCAGCATCCAGATCTTGGTTTCTAATTACCCATTTTCTACTAAAAGGAACCAGAGTTTCTTGGGAAAATGAATGACTATAGATCTGGGGCAGGAAAGGTACAAGATTAGCTTGAAACATGGTGTTGTGCATGAAAAATAAGTGCTCAAAGAGTGATGGGGTCTGGTCAAGAGGACACAGAAGTCATCGTTAAGTGATTCTCACTGGCCAAATCTGGGATTGTTTAAACATCAAAATAAAGAATGATAATAATGGATTATAGGCCATTAAATAAAAAAATCCACAAGTCCATTCTAATGTAAATAAATTAATTTAGTAGTAATATGATGAAAAATAGGGTATTTACATAGTTTGAAAGTACCTCCTTATAGAATATTTTAAGAAGTTACCTTTATGGGGGCACCTGAGTGGCTCAGTGGGTTAAAGCCTCTGCCTTCAGCTCAGGTCATGATCCCAGGGTCCTGGGATCTAGCACCACATTGGGCTTTTTTGCTCAGCAGGGAGCCTGCTTCACTTCTTCTCTCTCTCTGCCTGCCTCTCTGCCTACTTGTGATCTCTGTCTGTCAAATAAATAAATAAAATCTTAAAAAAAAAGAAAAAGAAGAAGTTACCTTTTTGATGGAGAAACTTGGCCGACAATAATTTAATCAAGTGGTCAAGTTAACATTACCAGTAATAGGAAAATCTAAATAATGTGCCACAGAATAAGAATGCATTAAGAACTCGGGACGCCTGGGTGGCTCAGTTGGTTGAGCAGCTGCCTTCGGCTCAGGTCATGATCCCAGTATCCTGGGATCGAGTCCCACATCGGGCTCCTTGCTTAGCAGGAAGCCTGCTTCTCCCTCTGCCTCTGCCTGTGCTTGCTCTCGCTCTCTCTCCCTCTCTGACAAATAAATACAAAAAATCTTTAAAAAAAAAAAGGAATCCATTAAGAACTCAGCATAGATATTACTTAGATATGTATTTTTACTGCCAATTGTGCAAACATTAATTCTAAACATGCAGGAAAAACTAACAAGTCTAAATTGAGAGGCATTCTACAAAATAACTACCTAATAGTCTTTGAAAGTGTCAAGGCCCTAAAGCTAAGGACAGAGAAATGGTTCTGAATAGCAGGAAACTCAAGAAATGTCACAACTAAATGCAGTGTAAGAATTTGGACAAGATCCTTTTGCTACAAAAGACAGTATTAGGAAAACTTGAATGAAGTCTGAGGATTAGATGGTCATAACATATTAGAGACAATCAGACAGTTGTGGTTATGCAAGAAAATGTCCTTGTTAATAGGAAATCCACGTTAGTATTTGGTTATGATGGGGTATCATATCTACACTTTAATTTCAAAAGGTTCAGGAAATAAAATATTTTTCTATTGTACTTTCAAGTTTTCTGTAAGTTTGACATTGTTTCCCAAAAAAGAGGAAAAAGTAAATTAGAAGGAAGATAAGAAAAGACACAAAGAAAACATAGCAAAGAAAATGAAAACTGTAAGAGATAAAATAAAAAATAGAAAATAAGAGCAAGAAAAAAGATTTTTAAAAAAAATTTTTATTTATTTGTCAGAGAGAGAGGGAGAGAGAGCGAGTAAGCAAAGGCAGACAGAGTGGCAGGCAGAGGCAGAGGAAGAAGCAGGCTCCCTGCCGAGCAAGGAGCCCGATGTGGGACTCAACCCCAGGATGCTGGGATCATGACTTGAGCCAAAGGCAGCTGCTCAACCAACTGAGCCACCCAGGCGTCCCAAGAAAAAAGATTTTTAAGACAATGACAGTTATGGAAGACTGGCAAAGGAAATAGAATATGTGTATAGATAAAGCCCCAGAAGAAAAAAATCAAAAGAAAAACAAATATTTAAAACTGTATCTTAAGAAAGCTTTAAAAAAAAAAAAAAAAGCCTAGATTGTATGCTGAAGTGAAACTCCAGGGAACTAGCAAATGGTCAATACCAAAGTATTTCCTAATGTGGAGTTTCAATGCTAGAGAAAGTAAACAACAACAACAACAACAAACTAAAAAACAGTGGGAGGGTATAACCTGAACAGAAGACAAATGACATTGAGAGCAACAATTTAAAAACAAGACAAATTAGTTTGAATGGGTTTCCTTGGCTCTGGAGGAGTTCATGAGAGTTATTAATATTGCTCAGTTGTTTATTTGAGGAGTCAGAGCAGAATCTGACATGACTGAAGAATTAGCCTCTTCTAGTCTGTATGGAAAAACTACAGGTGAAACATCTTCGAAGTAAAAAAACAAAACGAAACACAAAACTCAATCTGAAGTGGAATCTGCCAAGATGTGTGACAGCTGATGGTGGTGAAAATAGGTACGGAGCAGAACCGAAGCTTAGATGGGCCGATGTACAAAACCTGTGAAACTGGAATGTTCACACCTGTTATTATTCATTGGATTACTCATCAGCTGGTACTTTGAAGACCATATAGTAACTGATCGTGTGTTACAAACATAGTGGCATCAACAGTGAACTTTGGGTACTCTTGTAGACTTACCATTGGCAATTCTGAGAATTTTTGTTCAGAAATAGAAGCTGAGGGCACCTGAGTGGCTCAGTGGGTTAAGCCTCTGCCTTCCGCTCAGGTCATGATCTCAGAGTTCTGGGATCGAGCCCCGCATCGGGCTCTCTGCTCAGCAGGGAGCCTGCTCCCCCACCCCCCTGCCTGCTTCTTTGCCTACTTGTGATCTTTCTCTGTCAAAAAAAAAAAAAAAGAAAGAAAGAAAGAAAGAAATAGAAGCTGAATATCCTGAATTGCTTAACCACACAGGGAGTCAGTAACTTAGTGCTGGTGAACGTTTTTTTATAGCTTTTTAGGGCTGAGAGTGAAATGTTTCTGAATGAGAAGAACAGCTCTCATTGGCTATTGTTTAACCTTGTGTGGCTTTGGAAAACAGCTGTTGCTACAACGTGATAAAGTTTCTTAATGAACTGAACCAAAAATAACAAGGCAAAACAGTGCTTATATGTGAGACTTATTTAGCAGTAAAGTCATTTCAATGACAATTAATGTTTGAATTTCAAATACCGTCTAACTGCTTTATATACTTCCCATGCTGTCAAAAAATAAAGCAAGAAGTTTCCATTTCCATACAAATTTGCAACGGATATATTTTCCAAGTTCAAATTACACTTCCAGCAGCACTTTTCAGATCTCAATGTGTGAAAGAACAGAATAATTTGGATTTCTTATCCTTTATTCCTATATGTCACCCCTCCCTGCCTCCTTTCTAAGACTCTCCCTCATTCTACACATTCCCAGGCATCTCCATGGTTTTATGGATCCTCTTATCCTTCTAAGCATTCCCTAAATGTCTCAGCCTAGGATTCTTAAGTCCAACTCCTGTGATAATTATTATCTGGTCTTTTATTTGACCTTCCTGTATAGTGCTTTTTCTGCTAATATATATCCACTATGCAGTTAATATCTCCCTATATACACTGTAAGTGCCTTGACTGGAGAAGCTACAATTCAAAGATAACCCACAGTCCCTGTTGGCAAGATGTGAAACTTTAGAAAATGTTAGTTGATTACCTACTTGAGCAAGTACTTATAGTTACGTACAAGTGCTTAGTGAAGGACTATGGAAAGACTCATCAACACATTGTTTTTACAAATTTAATTCAGCTAACATTTCCTAGGTATTTACTTGCTTTTGGCTAGTAATAGAAATGAACCTGAAATTATCTTTATCCTCAGGAAGTGAATGGTAGGGTAGAATTATTTACTCCAGTGGTTCTCCACTAAAGGCAATTTTGCTCCCCAGAGGATGTTTGGCAATGTCTGAAGACATTTTTGTCTTCAGACAAAACCGAGAGGGTCAGGATGCTACTGGCATATAATGAGTAGAGCCCAGGGGTACTGCTAAGCATTCTAATACACAGAGAAGTCATTCATAACACACAATTGTCTGGTCCAAAATGTCAGCACCAAGGTTGAGAAACCATAATTTACTATGCCAGTGTGGGCTGAGATATGGCAAAACAGTTTATAATAGTTATTTTCTTCATCTTTTAAATTATGAAATTGTCATAGGACTTTTTTTTTTTAATATCTGAGAATCTAGGGCTGGTGTCTTCCTCCTCATTTACCATCATTTCGCTAGGCTTAAAACTTCACAAGATTGGAAACCAATTCTCTTTCTTTGAAGAGTCCAGTAAATGTTTGATGAGCCTATGCACTGAATAAATATTTGTTGAATGAATAATTAAGTGTTGAGCTGCTCTTCCTTCACTCCCCAATGCATTGGTCTAATATCTGCTTTGTAGAACTACTGTGATTCCTCAGAGATCTAGAAGGACATTTAGAGATAATCTCATCACACACTTTTTACCATTCATTAAGAAGGTGACACTTTTTCTAGAAAACTTTCTCATGGAAAATTCTAACATATGAGGCAGATAAGAATAGAGATGTTCTAAAGGTGAGGAATCTGGAGCCCAGCCACCAGCACATTGTGGTGTCTCCTAAGGTCAGCACTGAAAAACCAATGCAAATTACACTTAAATACCAATAGACAAAACTGAAGTAGGGAGAAAAAGTAACCAAAATAAAGTCACATAGCTAGGTAGTGGTAGGTCGCTAGTTAAAGCCGCATTCATTCATTAGGTACCCTGAGAGGCAGGTGTAGAGCAAAAGTTCCTATTTTGTTGAACTAACCTAATATCACACTATACTAATGTGTGTGTGTGGGGTGGGGAGGGGTGGTTAGGACCTCTGTTGTTTATATCTGATCATCTAGGGCTAGTGCTCTCCCCACCAACTTCACTCCATTTCACCAGACTAAAACTTCACGAAGCATCTCTTCACAGCAGGAATTCAATACTTAAACAAAACACGTGGATTAACTGGGCTATAGAGATATTTCTTTGTGAATCATCTTCCCCCCAATTAAGATAGGTTCTTCAGTGAGATTAATTAAAGCAGAAGAAATTTAGGGAAATCCTTCAACAGCCACTTACCCTTCTATGTAGAGAAATGATTTTTTTAATAGATTTTTTAAAGATTTTATTTATTTATTTGACAGAGATCACAAGTAGGCAGAGAGGCAGGCAGAGAGGGGGGAAGGGAAGCAGGCTCCCTGCTGAGCAGTGAGCTGAACGCAGGGCTGGATTCCAGGACCCTGGGATCACGACCGGAGCTGAAGGCAGAGGCTTAACCCACAGAGCCACCCAGGTGCCCCAAGAAATGATTCTTAATGGAAGAGAGTTGTTGCATAATGGTATTTTGGAATTAGGAGAATGTGTAGATTGAAAAAGCACTGTCTCTAAGTTTATTTTTAACACCCCCCCATACCTGTAATTTTTTAACACCCCCCCATACCTGTAATTTTCATAATACAAACCTCAGAGAAAGCTTGTCAAAATATTTTTGGCTGGCTGGTGGGAATACTTAGAAGATAGTCATTCTCTAATGAATAATAGAAAAGTGAAAAGGGGGTGTCTAAGGATTTTATAAGAAAAGGGTGAAGCATGAGGTTTTTGTGTTTATCAAAAGATTATGAGATATTTAAAGGTGGGAGGTAGAAAACAGGGAATTTTATGTAATGACCTGGGGCCATTCAGAGTCCTACATAGCCATTGTTAAAAACAATATAAAGAGGGATGAGTCTGGGCATAGGACATAGAGGAAACAGACAGGCAATGCCAAAGTTCAGAGAACTTCCAGGCTAGTACCTTCATGGTGAAGATGAGGAAACCATTCTTGGATAATGTTGTTTTGTTCTATTCCTTATTATACTTTGCTATGATTCTTCTCCACACTATCAGCTTAAAAAAAAAACCCCTACAAAATGACTGGAAGTTCAATATGAGAGCAAGGAAGGATCCCACTGGCTGGTCATGCTGGGATCCTGTCAGCATCACAGGGTTATCCTGGGAGACATTGCCCCAACAGTTTTTATCATGAGGTGACCATGTGATAGGTAGAGATCTACTTTACACAGATTATATATACCCAATCTAGACTTATCTTCTTCGCACATGAACCACCAAATGTCTTCCTTTCTCTCAGAACTTTTGTATCAAACACCTGAAGACAAAACTGCTGTGTGAGTTACCTCAGGTCAACGCTTGAGCTATATTTAGTGATCTGAGAGTCAAAAAAAGGTTTCAACTTCCCAGGAAAATCCTTCTGTCAGCAATAGCTTTATAAAATGCCACAAACTGAGCTGCATGGAGGACCCAAAGGGATCTGTACCTATGAATGTGAGATGGGCCCTAGGGAGCTCTCAGAACAATTATGTCATCCTGGAGAGCAGAAGGGAGACGGGAATAACCAAAAGAATGTCCTATCATTAGTCTCGCCCACCTGAGCACTCTCTGCCATTTCTGTCTACCCCCGCTCATGTGGAGCTCTGGCCTGGGCCTGCTGATCCCATTTACCCATCACAAACTGTCACTGATTAATCTTCCCTTGTGTCCAGCTTCTGTCTTTGTGTTTTTTTTCTTCCATAGCCAACAGCGCTTCACAGAAGCAGGTGTCCTTAGAAGCCATAGATCTCACTCCTCAATTTACAAATAAGAAGAGCCAGAGTAGGGACAGCCTTTGCCCAGAGTCATACAGCAAATGTTCCAGTGAATCTAGGAGGTTCAGCTCTTGGTCTGGTGTCTTCACTGTTGGTGCCAGTTGTCTCAGCCTGATCCTTCCCACCCTCTAAATCTTGTTCTTGCTTCACCAGAGTCATTCGAGGAATTTCAGTAAGCATTATAGAAAGTAGCTGCCAATCACCGCGAAAGATCAGATGTACTTCATTTTATTATCATGTGAAATGGAAGACTTCTTTGTGTTTATTCAGTCCCATGAATAAGGAAAAGCTTGGCTCACCATGACC
>ML101435.1:0-15315 GCA_003697995.1 Taxidea taxus jeffersonii
TATCTTGAGAACATGTCTGTAATGAGTTGTATCTGCTTGGCTACAGAAATGGGTAACTTCGGTCTCCGCAGTCTCTTAACAGATTGTCTATGATGTGCATCATGTTCTGGTTTAACGCTTATTCAGTGACAAAACTGTTTTCTTTCTCTCCTACCTCTGTGGGAAGGTTTTATGAGTTGAGAAGGGATTTTGGTTTTAATTGTATTCTCCTCCAAAATAGCAAATACAAACACACATGTGCATGCACACAGATGACATCATCAACAAAACTAAGTGAAAAAAAAGAGTAGAAAGAAGTAAAAGTGAAAAAAACGATAGCTGACTACAAGCACAACAATGAAAGCATTAACATGTACCCCAACAAGAATATCCTGCCTTGGATATAAGATTAAGCCAGTTGTTCTCAAAGTGTGGTCTCTGAAAAGGGAGACTTGTGCATTGTTGAGGGGAATATAAACTGGTGCAGCTACTATGGAAAACAATATGGAGATTTTTCAAAAACTTACAGATAGATCCAGCAATCCCACTCTGAGTTGTTATCTGAAGGAAACAAAAACACTAATTCGAAAAGGTATCTTGGGATGCCTGGGTGGCTCAGTGGGTTAAGCCGCTGCCTTCAGCTCAGGTCATGATCCCAGCGTCCTGGGATCGAGTCCCGCATCGGGCTCTCTGCTCGGCAGGGAGCCTGCTTCACCCCTCCCCTCTCTGCCTGCCTCTCTGCCTACTTGTGTGATCTCTGTCTATCAAATAAATAAATAAAATCTTTAAAAAAAAAAAAAAAAGAAAAGGTATCTTGTTCACTGCAACATTATTTACCATAGTCAAGATACAGGAAAAACGTATGTGTCCACTGGTGAAAGAATGGGTAGATGTAGTTTATAAATACAATGAAATGTTATTTGGCCATAAAAAAAGAATGAAATCTTGCTACTTGCAACAGCATGGATTGAGGGCATTATGCTACGTCAGAGAAAGACAGTGTAATATGATCTTACTTATATGTGGAAACTAAACCAAACAAAAGCCACATTCACAGAAACAGAACAGACTGCTGGTTGCCAGAGGTGAGAATGAGGGGTGGGCAAAATGAATGAAGGGGATCAAATGGCACAAACTTCCAACTATAAAATATATGTTATGGGAATGGACTATACAACATGGCAACTATATTTAATAATACTGTATTGCATATTTGAAAGTTGCTAAGAGAATAAATCTGAAGTTCTTGACATAAGAAAAAGAAAATTCTGTAATTTTGTCTAGTAATGAGTGTGAAGTAGACTTATGAGTCAGGTGATCATTTCTAAATCTATCAAAATTCTATACAAATATAGAAGCATTATGTTCTATACCGGAAACTAATATAACATATTCAATTATACCTTAATTTTAAAAAAAAGTGTGGACTCCGAACCAGCAGCATCAACATTGTGGGAATGTTTTAGAAATGCCAATCTTAGGGGCGCCTGGGTGGCTAAGTTGGTTGAGCAGCCAACTCTTGATTTCTGCTCAGGTCATGGTCGCAGGGTTGTGAGATGGAGCCCTGCAGTCCAGCTCAGTGCTTAGGACAGAGTCTGCTTGGGATTCTCTCCCTCTTCCTCTACCTGTCCCTCCATCACCTCCCCTCCCACTACTGGCTCACTCTCTCCCAAAACCCTGAGACCCAGTGAATCAGCAGCTCTAGGGGTAGGAGCTCAGCAATCTACATTTTCACCAATCTTCTGGGTGACTCAGATACATGCTACAGTTTGAAAACCCAAAACCAGGCAACTAGATCTGAGAACCTCCTGTCAAATCTGGAGGGTCCCTACACACGAGTGGATGCAGAAGTGGATGCAAGGGAATCATTGAACTGAACTGGTCACTCACCAGTCTCTGAAACATCAAATCTAAAAAGCCCTTACAGGGTGCCTGTCTGGCTCAGTTGATAGAGCATGTGACTCTTGATTTTCAGGGTCATGAGTTCAAGCCCCATGTTGGTCATGGAGCCTACTTAAAAATAAATAAATAAAATAAGTTTTTTTTAAAATAAAATTTAAAAGCCCTTATAAAGGGAGTACTCCAGTTGTGTGAGAAACTCAGCAGGCCCTCTTCATTCTCACCACTTCACTAGTGAAAATCGTAAAAACAATCATTTAAAAGTCTCTGGGAAAAAGAAAAGACAAAAAGTTTTAAAGTTAAGTCCCTGGAAATCTCCTAAAGGTGGGTACACAGCAAATGAGAAAACACTTGTTCAAGAAAACTACTAAATCTCAGTAAGACAGTGCGAGTCTATAACGTTGGGGCCAGCACTTGCTCCCAACACACACATACATATACAAACACACAGCAGGTCCATGAACACTTGGCAGGGAAAGCTCAAAACACAGTGACTCTCTTCCCCCCCAGACCACAGTGATCAGATTATAGTTCTACCCAAGGAGAAGTGTCTCTCATTCCAGCCTTCAAGCACAGTCCAAAAGACTGAACCTCCTTTTCTCCCACCTAACTCCCACTCCTAGGGTTGAGGTTCTACCCCAGGAGCGCCAAGCCAAGAGTACTGGATAGTGATCTCCCTCCCTCCTCATAGGCAGAAGTTCCAAAAGGGGCAAGCCAAGAAGACAAAGGTTCCCTGACCCCAGCATAAGCCCTGGCTTATAGGACAGTGGTGTTACTCCAGAAGAAGCCAGTTTACTCCAGGTTCCAAGAGGACAGACAAGACAGAAGTACTGATATGTCTGTAACACTTTTCTTTTCTTTTCTTTTTTTAAAGATTTTATTTATTTATTTGACAGAGAGAGAGAGAGATCACAAGTAGGCAGAGTGGCAGGCAGAGAGAGAGAGGGGGAAACAGGCTCCCTGCGGGGAGTCTGATGTGGGGCTCAATTACAGGACCCTGAGATCATGACCTGAGCCGAAGGCAGATGGTTGACCCACTAAGGCACCCAGGCACCCCCTGTAACACTTTTCAAGATAGACCTCTCTTTCTTTCTAAAGCAGAAATTTAGGTATCTTATATATAGTGCAGATTTGGGCTTGCCTTATAATCTAATATGAAATTTTCAAAGTGAATGATTTAAGCATTCACATTTTTATTGATAGGACAGATAAATATTTAATCTGAATTTTGTAATATTTTAAATTAAGTATTTCTTATGTTTTTAAAAAGTCCTTCACCATGCAATATATGTGAATGGTTTTCTGATATTTAGGTTGAAGACATTTAATTAGATTTAGACTTTTAAGTGGTCATCTTTATAACAATAACTTTACACAGTACCCTTAGATATTTCTTTCTTTTTACAGTATCTACTAGTTCCCTTCTAGAATAATGATATAATAGCATATTTTTTCTTTCTCCTCCCTTTCCAACACCATCCAATATGAGTCAATACAGTACTCTTACTCAATGTTATCTCTACACTGCCAAGTATGTCTATACTTTTATCATTTGCTTTTCAGCCTTGATTGATGTCCTTTGAGTTACACCTATTGAAGACAAGGCAATCAGCAAGTTAGTCCCTTTCTCTTGGGATGCTCACCTTTGAAACGCAGCCACCATTCTGTAAGCCACATGGAGAGGCCTAAATTAAGAGGACCCTCATGCCCACTGAGTTTCCAACTGACAGTCAGCACCACCTTGGCAGCCATATGAGTGAGCCATCTTGGAAACAGATCCTCCAACTCTAGATGACCCGCCCCTGTTGACACCATGTGGAGCAGACAGGAGCCTCATATACTGAACCCTGCACAAACAGCAAATGCATGAGCTGAATGAATGACTGCTGCTGTTCTAAGCCACTAAGTCAGTTTGTTATGTAGCAACAGATAATTGGAACAATAAGTAGCACCTGAAGTTCTTTCCTAAACCAGGAACTTAGGGTACCCAGACCAAGCTAAGAGAAATGGTTGTAGAGTGCTAAATGGCATGCCAAGTTCAACTATTATAGCTATTCCTGTGCAGGGAACCTATTATTCTTTTTTTTTTTTTTAAGATTTTTTATTTATTTATTTGTCAGATAGAGAGAGAGCACAGGGGCAAGCACAGGCAGACTGAGTGGCAGGCAGAGGCAGAGGAAGAAGCAGGCTCCCCACTGAGCATGGAGCCTGATGTGGGACTCGATCCCAGGACACTGGGATCATGACCTGAGCCGAAGGCAGCTGCTTAACCAACTGAGCCACCCAGGCGTCCCGGGAACCTATTATTCTAACCCAATTAGTCAGCTGGTATCACCTACTACAAAACATGTTGGATTAGCCAATGTGATCATGCCCTCTTGCTGCCCAACAGAGTTAAGAGAATTCTACTATCTCTAAGATACCTAGGCCAAAGAACTCAGGCTGGTCTACTGTGCATCTAAGGTGATTTCCTTGGTAATTTTTGTCCAGCATGACTAACAGATTTCATACTGTTCTTTTCAGCTTAATTGCCCATTCCCCATGAATAAGGTGATATCTAAGGCTTTGGAGGGTTATATCTCTTACCCTCCCCAAGACAGTCCCTCCTTCATACCCACTCCTGAGAGTAACTATGGAAACATCGAGGTGAGTCCTAGAAATTTTGGAATGATTGCTGACTCCTCTAGGGTGCAAGTCATGTACCCATAGGGCAAACGAGAAATGTCATGTTTAAAATTAGAAGAACTGGGGCACCTGGATGGCTCAGTCGGTTAAGCCGCTGCCTTTGGCTCAGATCATGATCCCAGGGTCTTGGGATAGAGTCCCGCCTTGGGCTCCCTGCTCAATGGAGAGCCTGCTTCTCCCTCTCCCTCTGCCTACAACTCTGCCTACTCGTGCCCTTTATCTCTGTCAAATAAATAAAATATTTTTAAAATTAATTAATTAATTAATTAATTAATTAAATCAAGCAGAAGAACATTCCAGGAGGGATACAGTGACCAGTCTGGGAAATGTTCCATTTAGTCATAAGGGCCAATCAGTTAATGGCTATTATTTCTATTGGTGAACACATACATGGTATGGAAACTGACAAAGTCTACATCTGGGTTGAACTACTTCAAGGTTCTATTGCTTTACTCTCCCCAAAAGACAATTAAATAAAAACTGCTAAGTGACCTAATCAACAAAACAAAAGGTAGATGATTGTGGACCTGAAGAAGCAGCTATATTAATGTTAGAGAAAGAACATATTTCTCTACTTCTGATTTCCAGTGGGGGAACTAAGGGCTTAGGAGAACCACATACACCTCACACATTCTCTTCAAAGAGGATGTGGCTTCCCATGAGCAGTGACAAGGACACTCAGCCAAGGGAGCAGGCCAGAGCTGTTCTGCACAGGTGGTCACTGGGCAGAGAGACAGTTGCCTGAGGACATAGCCAGTGCTGCTCCTGGAGTGGCCCCCTAGTGGAAAGGTCTGGCCTGGGCTAGGCTGAAGCTCGTCTGAGAGCCACAGGGCTTCGGGGCTGAATTTAAAATGGAAGACTGGAACCCAGAATGCAATTTTCACTTTGTGGTATTCTTCCAATACCCTCTATTGTCAAAGCCTAACATGGGGCCAGTTTTCCAGCAACCAAATCCAGTACTGTCAAGCAAAACGAAGAAGGGTGGATTTGGAGCTAAGAGAGAACAAACTGGTTATCAGCACATCTACATACTGAGGAGAGCAGAGTAGAAGGATCCAAGAGTGACTTCATACCACCACCAAATCACCCCCTTCTTCTCGCTGGATAAATAACAGATACTTCTATGAGTTAAGTCACTGTTAGCTGAGTTGCCCATCTCTTGCAACCTCATACATCACTACCTGAGACAGGAAGAGTGTCGGAGTGTCCTTACTGAGCCGCTCTCCGAGTGAATGAGTCTCTGCTATAGGTGTCAGCACAGCACAGTGTTTGATTATATTCTATATTCAATTGCATTCATGTTTTACCACCATTTAAACTGCTTTTGGTTCTCTACTATTGTAAACAATGTTAAGATAAACATTTTTGTGTACTTACTTGTTCAATTATTCCCATTAAACAGAAGTCCAAGAATAGTTCCTGAGGCAAAATACAGGCATTTTTCAGGACTTCTGATGTATATTGCCAAATGGCTCTCCAAAAACAAAACAATACCCATCAGAACTCCCAGCATCAGTGAAAGAGAGTACTCGTTTCCCCCACACCCTCGCCAACGCTGGCTAGAAAGCATAATTTGAAAGCTGGGTGCTGTGAACTGATATTCTCTTTATTCTGCCTCTTTCCCTCCCAACAGCCTAGAATACAGGTGCTCAATAAATCAATCAAAACTGCAGACTAGTAGACATTATGATCTAATCCGACTGTTCTGGGTGGCAAACAATTCTTCCCTGGCTTACTGCCCAGTATCCTGGCATCATGTGGCTCCTATAAAGGCAGTAGCTCCAAGCATGTCACAAAGAGGGCCCAGACTCCATTAAACCACCACCTGCTCCCCAGGCCATCCCTTCAGCCATGAAGCTCCTGCTCCTGGTCTTTGCATCCTCTGGATTCCTGGGAACTCCAGGTAAAATGGATGGAGGAAGAGAGAGGAGGGCTAGGGGCCAAGAACACTAGCAGATCTGGTTGACAGATCTGGTGACAGACAAACCAGGTTGAGGCTTGGAGGCAGGACTCACCCTAAGGTGGGGGAATCTCTCAACATTCACCACCAGCCTCAATACCCTGTAACCAGTCATCATCCTGTATACGACAACCTTATACAAAAACCAGTCCCCTAAGCTTTTTTCCTGTTCTAAAACAGAGTCAGCCTCAACCTGGTACAAAATATCTTTCTTTCACTTTACGTGAGCTCCCTACAGCTAAACTCCTAACATGCTGAGAAGGCATCTCTCTCTGCCATTTTCCTCCTTTAAGATCACCCCAAGGTTAGTGCTTGGAGGAGAGACTGAGCCTGGGAGGAAATCACAGGGGTCTCATTCCTGTGCCCAACACAGTGCTGGCAGGCAGAGCAGAGAGACCCCTCAGAAGGCAAGTTCACACAGGATGGCAAACAAGGTGCTCAGCTTGAGCCCTGGGGTGAAGATAGCATGCAGAGCCAGAGAGAGAGAAAGCAGAAAGCCAGGCAACGGCTGTGTAGAAAACCAGAGGAGGAGGGTTTTCAGAAAATGCCAGTGCTGAGATGATGGCAGATGGAGCTGAGACAAAGCCCTCAGATTTAACCAGGAGGTGACCCGTGGTGTCAGGCAGTGTATGAATGCACAAATAACCTGTCAGTAGCAACCACTACTTTCCCTTTAATGCCTTGGGGGAATGATTGGGCCTTTTTTTTTTCTTTGTCCTGGGTTGACTGATATTTAGTTCCATATTCCCTGAGAACAAATGAGGCAGAAACACCATATAAGTGGAGACTATGGGGTAAGAAGAGCCCCAATTCCCACTTTTAAGTGTTCAAGTTCCTTCCTGACATGAAAACCTGACTCACCATGCCCTGATTTCACGCATACATTCTGCATTACTGGTGACAGCGAAAGTGCAGGCTTTAACTAGAGGCAAAGTTGCAAAGACTGGCGGAGAGAAAGCTTCTAAGAGTTCCCAGAGGCCAGCAGTCAAGGCAAGTTCTTTCTCCTCTTCCCTGCCTTCCCACCTCTCACTTGCCAGCTATCTCAAGCCCACCACTCAGAATAAAACCCCAATCACTCCTATATAGCCCTGACCCCTGGGAAGTCCCGGGGATGCTTCTACCCTTAACTTCCATTCCTGTCCTCTCCTCTGCAGCCGGTGGGGGCGGGGCAAGTTGTGCACGCTCTTACCCTGGACGCTGCAAGATGTACTGCGACTCCCTGGAAAGATCCATATTCATGTGCGACAGGTACAAACTGTGCTGTGTCAAAGACCTCTTAAGGACCATCGCGCCACCTCCTGTCCACAAACCTAAGAACCCCTGCAGAAAATCTACAAGAAGACAAAATAAGGAGCATCAAATGGGTATAACACCAAAACCACTGTCATTTCCAGGTATTCAATATGGCTATGGTATCCCTACAAAAGGTTGAGGTTCCCTACTTCTGCAGCTCCAATTTATGACCCATCTCAAAGGTCCTCTTGTATATCACTCTGTCACTCGCTGAATAAACCCTGGAGTTTGTATCAATCCTATGCAAATGACTGCCCTGTCCACTCATCTACTGGGTTTGTGTCAGTTTAGGGCCTCCGAGAGTGGACGTCAAGGCAGAATTAGACATGAAAAGGTTCACTGAAGGGGAAACACCTGTGACAGAGGAAGGTGAGGAGCAGGAGGAGGAAGGAGCACCTTCAGACTGCAACTCGGGTCTGATACCTGTAAAGGGAGGGGGACAGGACAGGAGAGGAGAAGCCTGACATCGCAGATCCAAGGCTAACAGAAAGGCTCACCCCCTCAGAGGAGCCCCACCTAGGGCAAAGATCACCAGGCTCGGGCACCTGGGTGGCTCAGTTGGCAACTGCCTTCTGCTCAGGTCATGATCCCAGAGTTTCAGAACCCAGTCCCGAATCGGGCTCCCAGCTCCACAGGGAGTCTGCTTCTCCCTCTGACCTTCTCCCCTCACATGCTCTCTCTCACTGTCTCTCTCTCAAATAAATAAAATATTAAAAAAAAAAAAAAAAGATCACCAGGCTCTTGCACAGCATGGAGCATAGCCATGGGCTGCGAGCAACCCCCAGAGAACGAGGCCTTGGAGTGAATGTTACCGTAGATCTACAAGTAGGGCGGCTGGAGGCTCACCATGAACCACACTCTCACAGCAGCTTCTCTTGGAGGGAGGTCTGAGAGGTACACCTCCATAGCTGCCCAAAGCATGAGGTGGGAAAGGAAAGGGCTTCAAGTGTATGTTTTGGTCAGCCATGTAGACTGACTGATGAGGCATTCATTTATTCAGTTGTGTAATAAAATGGACACAATACATATATCCAACATTGGTAATATTCTCTGCAGTGGTGCCAGTGACTCCAATGCGCCCATCCATGACATAAAATTGGCATAACCCCATTGCAAAGCCAACTGGAGATAAGAACAAAGAAACAGAACTTCTATGTTTAATCCAGTTAACATTACTTCTAGGAATCTATTCATTTGTTAAGTTATTCAAAAAAAGCAAAAAGGCACAAAGGCGTTCAATGCAATGTTATTTAAAATGGCAAGAAAATGGGAAAACTCTAAATGATGAAATATTTTATGCTAATGATGTATATAATTATGGACAAATGGAAATACTTATAGAATACAGTACACACTAATAACATTATCCGAAATAGCACTTACACTACAGTTGCCATTAGGTCACAGTATCTCTTCAAGTGACACTATGAAAGTCATAAGAATTATGACTTTTTTTTATTGGAAAGCAGGATTATACGTAAGTTTCCTCTTACATATGATGTCCACTAATTTTGTATGACATTTATGTGACAGATGCCAAATTCCACCCAAGAGAAACAAACCAGAACACTCAGGCCTAAACAATTCCAAGCAATCCTGGAAACTAGCTAACCATACAAAAAACTTAAATGCCAATACCTCATACCTCAGACCAAAATTAATTCTGGATAGTTTAAAAATGACAGTGTGAAAAATAAAGTATTAAAAGATTATAGAATTAGGGGCGCCTGGGTGGCTCAGTTGGTTAAGTGTCTGACTCTTGATTTCTGGCTCAGGTCATGATCTCAGGGTTGTGGGATCCAGTCCTCCTTGGGCTCAGTGCTGGGTGTGGAGCCTGCTTGGGATTTTCCTTCTCCCTTGCCACCCCTCACCCTCCTCTACTCACACACGCATGTGCACAAGTCTCTCTCTTAAAAGAAAAAAAAACAATTAGAAAAAAGATTATATAGGTAAATATTTAATTTGGGAGCAAGGAAACTTTAAATATGGCAATAAAAGAAAAATTCATGTAAAATTAAGCTGATTATATAGCATAAAACATTAAACTTCCATGTCAAAAAATGTCATTTTGAAACATATCTATATCATTGCCTATATTAACAGTTCTCTTCTTTTGATTTATGAGTACTATTCCATAGTATGAATATACCACAATTTATTTATCCAGATTTGTTGATGGACATTTGGGTTGTTCCCAGTTTGGGGTAATTTACAAATAAAGCCTCTATGAACATTCACATGCAAGTCTTTGTATGGACCTATGCTTTCATTTCTTTTATGTAAATACCTAGGAGTGGAATGGCTGGATCACATGGTAGGTGAATGTTTAACTTTTAAAGAAATACCAAACTGTTCCCCAAGATGCTTGTGTCATTGTATGTTCCCACCATCAGTACAGCAGTCATCCTCACCAGCACTTGGTATATAGTCTTTTTTATTTTTTTTTAAGATTTTATTTTATTTATTTGTTAGAGAGAGAGAGAGCGAACACAGGCAGACAGAGAGGCAGGCAGAGGCAGAGAGAGAAGGAGGCTCCCTGTCGAGCAAGGAGCCCGATGCGGGACTCCATCCCAGGACGATCCCGGGACTCTGGGATCATGACCTGAGCTGAAGGCAGTTGCCCAACCAACTAGGCCACCCAGGCGCTCTAGAGTCTGTAACTTTTAATCCCCTCCACCTATTTTCGCTTCCTATCCCACAACTACCAGTTTATTTCCTGTATTTATGACTGTTTCTCTCTGTTCTTGTTGGTTTTTGTTTATGCATTTGTTTTCTAGATTCCATGTATAAGTAAAATCATGATCCTTCTCTGTTTGACTTATTTCACTTAGCATAATAACCCCTAGGTCCATTCATATTGTTGCACATGACAAGATTTAATTCTTTTTACGATTGGGTAATGTGCTAATATACATATACATATATATATATCTTTAATTAGCATTTATTTGAATCCAGGTAAAATATTATTTTCATGTTTTTTGACCATGTTAAGTAGTTACGTTTCTAGTTCATATTACTTATCTATTTTTCCACTGGGAGTTTCATGTTTTCCCTTTCTTTTTTAAAATTTTATTTTTTATTTTTCTTTAAAGATTTTATTTATTTATTTGATAGAGAGAGCGAGAGAAAGCGCATGCACAGGCAGGGGGGAGGAGTGGGCAGAGGGAGAGGGAGAAGTAGGCTCCCCTAGGAGTGGGGAGCCCGATGTGGGGCTCCATCCCAGGACCCTGAGATTATGACCTGGAGCTGATGGCAGATGCTTAACCAACTGAGCCAAAGCATGAAGGGCATGCTTTCCTTCTTATGTTATGTGAACTTATTATATTTTTAGGGCATCAGCACTTCATCTATATGTCTCACTTTGTCATTTGGCCTTTAAGTATTTATGGTACTTTAATTTTTCTGTTTCACTTTGATATTTATTTTATTTTAATAGCTTTTTTGAGGATTAATTGACATACAATAAACTGTACACATTTAAAGTGTCCAAGTTAGTAGTAAGTTTTTGCCTTATGTATACGCCTGCTAAGCCATCACCACAATCAAGGTAATGAACACATTCACCATCTCAAAGTATCCTCATGCCCCTTTGTAATTCCCCTCTCCAGTCCTTTCCACACACCCTCCCTATTCCCAGGCAACCACTGGTCTGCTTTCTGTCATTAGCACTTACTTCAAATTTTGGAGAATTTTATATAAACGGAATTATACAGAATACACTTTTTGGGTAATTAATTATTAAAGAAATATAAATTAAAACCACAAGGAGATACTACTACACACCTATTAGAGAGGTTAAAATTAAAAAGACTGACTAGGGACGCCTGGGTGGCTCAGTTGGTTAAGCTGCTGCCTTCGGCTCAGGTCATGATCCCAGCGTCCTGGGATCGAGTCCCACATCAGGCTCCTTGCTCAGCAGTGAGCCTGCTTCTCCCTCTGCCTCTTCCTGCCACTCTGTCTGCCTGTGCTCACTCCTGCGCTCTCTCTCTATCTGACAAATAAATAAATAAATAAAAATCTTTTAAAAAAATATAATAAAAAATAAAAAGACTGACTAGGGACGCCTGGGTGGCTCAGTTGGTTAAGCGGCTGCCTTCAGCTCAGGTCATGATCCCAGAGTCCCAGAACTGAGTCCCGCATCAGGCTCCCAGCTCCACGGGGAGTCTGCTTCTCCTTCTGACCTTCTCCCCTTTCATGCTCTCAGTATCTCTCTCTCAAATAAATAAATAAAACCTTTTAAAAGAAAGTTACAGACTTACAGTTATAAAATAAACTTCCAGGATGAAAAATATAGCATAGGGAATACAGTCAATAGTATTGTAATAGTAGAACAATGCTATTATGACTTATGACAGAGAGTAACCACACTTCTCATGGTGAGCACTGAGTAATGGATGTAACACCCAACCAGTATGTCATATCCCTGAAACTAATATGAAATTATATGTCAAATATACTTCAGTTAAAAATAAAATAGAGGGGCGCCCGGGTGGTTGGTTATGCTTCTGACTCAATTTCATTTCAAGTCATGATGTCAGGGTCCTGGGATGGAGCCCCACGTCAGGCTCTGTGCTAAGCAGATAGCCTGCTTAAGATTCTCTCTTTCTGGGATGCCTGGGTGGCTCAGTGGGTTAAGCCGCTGCCTTCGGCTCAGGTCATGATCCCAGGGTCCTGGGATCGAGTCCCACATCGGGCTCCTTGCTCGGCAGGGAGCCTGCTTCTCCCCTCCCCTCTCTGCCTGCCTCTCTGCCTACTTGTGTGATCTCTGTCTATCAAATAAATAAATAAAATCTTTAAAAAAAAAAAAAGATTCTCTCTTTCTCTCTCCCTCTGCCCTCCCAACTCGTGCATTCTTTCTCTCAAAAATAATAATAAATAATTTTTAAAATAAAATAAAGTATAAAAATTTTGAAAACAAATACATGCAAATTAAAACTACAATGAGATCTCATTTTCTTATCTATGGGATTGTCAGATATTCAAGATATTTGCAAACCCTTGGGACACCTGGGTGGCTCAGTCAGCTAGGCCACTGCCTTCAGCTCAGGTCATGATCCCAGGGTCCTGGGACTGAGTCCCGCATCAGGCTCCTTGCTCGGCAGGGAGCCTGCTTCTCTCTCCACCTCTGCCTGCTTGTGCGCACTCACTCTCTCTCTCTCTCTCTCTCTGACAAATAAATAAATAAATAAAATCTAAAAAAAAAAGAAAGATTTGCAAACCCAAGTTTGTTATGTATAGACAGGAACAAGTCTTGTCATCAGACACTCCTATTTAGGACTAAATGGGTAAGTCGGGAAGACGTTTAGCTACCCTTTTCAAAAACCCCAGAAATGCTCGTGCTTTTTGGCTCAGAGCCTCTGATTTCTTTTTAAGATTTTATTATTTGAGAGAGAGAGAGCACACAAGCAGGGGGAGTGACAGAGGAAGAGGGAAAGGTAGGCTCCCCCACTGAGCAGAGAGCCCCATGTGGGGCCTGATCCCAGGACCCTGATATCATGACCTGAGCCTGAAGGTAGACGATTAACCAACTAAGCCACCCACACATCCCCTCAGAGACTCTGATTTTAGGAATGAATATATTCCAAGGAAACAATAAGAACCATGTTTATTTGTTTGTTTTTAAGAATCCACATTTTTTTGGGACGCCTGGGTGGCTCAGTTGGTTGAGCGGCTGCCTTCAGCTCAGGTCATGATCCCAGCGTCCTGGGATAGAGTCCCACATCGGGCTCCTTGCTCGGCAAGGAGCCTGCTTCTCCCTCTGCCTCTGCCTGCCTCTCTGTCTGCCTGTGCTCGCTCGCTCTCTCTCTAACTAATAAGTAAATAAAATCTTAAAAAAAAAAAAAAAAGAATCCACATTTTTTTAATGTACAAACATAATCCTAACAGCATAGATTAGAAAAGTAAAAACTGGAAACTGTCTAAATGTCCAGGAATAAGAGGTGTTAAATAAAATAGATATATTCACAATGTGTAATGCTCTGCATCCTTTAAAAAGGATAAATTTAGAGCTTTCTTCAGTCATACAGAATGAATCCAACTGTGTTATTCATTCAAAGAGCACTATAAAAATCACAGTGATCCCATTTTATAGCAAAGATACATGTGCGTGCACAAACAGGTGCCCAAAATTCTGGGTGGGCTTCTATCAACAGCTATTATTTTTGTTCCATGACCTCCTCAAAAAAAGAAATGCAATGCGTCCCAAAGTAGATTCAGTTCCACAATGCAGTCATGAGAAAAAAATGTTTTACTAAATCTTTTATAGGGAAATACAGAAGACCTTTTCCATCATCGTATCCAACAAATCTTCACAACCATTCCCTTGAAAAATTCTTGTTTTTTTCCAAGTTCTTTTTCAGTCACTGACACCTCAGCCCACAGGCCCTGGGTCTTGGCAGTCACTCCACTCCTCCATTCATCACGGATCTTTCCCATGCCTTGGATTCCCAACCCACTCCCTATAATTTTCCCACATTCCCCACTCCCTACATGAAGGCCGTTTTGCCTTCTCGCTGCTTCTTCCATTCACAACCTTCCTTCCCTAACCAAGTCAGCAGATAATGACCTTTCTTAGCACTTAATCTCTTTAGAAAATAGCATAAGATTCCAAGTAAATTACTTCTCTATTATCATAAAAACATTTCTGATAGCAAGAGGCCCTAAATGGATATACAAAGAGATGGTATCAGATAATGCTTTCTATTATTTATGTGTGTAATTTTTCTACTTTCTAATTTTTCCACAGTAACACAATACCGACAAAAAGTAAAACCCTAAGGGAAGGATGATCACTATAAAGCATATCAAACTCAAACTGGCAAAACATTTTCCAGTTTCCTACTCATTTCCTCACTCTCTGTCAAGGATTCACAGGGATCCATGGGGCACAATAGCTAGAAATGGCCAAAAACATTTTTTTTTAAAGATTTTATTTATTTATTTGATAGAGATGACAAGTAGGCAGAGAGGCAGAGAGAGAGGAGGAAGCAGGCTGTCCGCAGAGCAGAGAGCCCGACGCGGGGCTCGATCCCACGACCCTGGGATCATGACCCGAGCTGAAGGCAGCGGCTTTAACCCGCTGAGCCACCCAGGCGTCCCAAAACATTTTTTATATTTGTATCATATATATATATTTTTAAAGATTTTATTTATTTATTTGACAGACAGAAATTACAAGTAGGCAAGAGAGGCAGGCAGGGAGAGGAGGAAGCAGGCTCTCCACAGAGCAGAGAGCCTGATGTGGGGCTCGATCCCAGGACCCTGGGATCATGACCTGAGCCGAAGGCAGAGGCTTTAACCCACTGAGCCACCCAGGTACCCTTGTATCATATATATTAATATATATAAGTTATATATATAAATGGTTTATTCATTATCTTCCTGTTATTACAAATAATTAAGAATATATTCTTGGGGCACCTGGGTGGCTCAGTGGGTTAAGTCTCTGCCTTCAGTTCAGGTCATAATACCAGAGTCCTGGGATCAAGCCCCATATC
>ML101435.1:15415-57498 GCA_003697995.1 Taxidea taxus jeffersonii
AATGCCTGCCTCTCTGCCTACTTGTGATCTCTGTCTGTCAAATAAATAAATAAATAAATGTTTAAATACATATATAATTATAGGGGCGCCTGGGTGGCTCAGTGGGTTAAGCCTCTGCCTTCGGCTCAGGTCATGATCTCAGGGTCCTGGGATCGAGCCCCACATCGGGCTCCGCTCAGCGGGGAGCCTGCTTCCCCCTCTCTCTCTGCCTGCCTCTCTGCCTACTTGTGATCTCTCTCTCTGTCAAATAAATAAATTTTAAAAAAATATATAATTATAAAAAGAAACACTTGATTTATACACAAAAATTAGGCTAATTGCTTCTTTAAAGCACAATACCAAAATTCCTTGTGGTGCTACCAATGGTGAACCATCAAAGGAAGAGATACAACCCCTGAAAAATTTAGGATACTACAGCTTATTTCTATTCCCTTTACCTACAATGCATGGAGGGGATCCTAGAGAAGATACTGTGTAACATTTCTACTTTAAAAGTTCTTCCCACCCAGAATGTCTCTCCTAAAATTTCTTCTAAGTAAATGACCTTCAATTCTATTAGAAATCAATATATCAAGTACAGAAAGCAAAAAAATAAGGACATGGAAAATTTTTACCAATTAACAAACTTGGAAGTAATTAAACATAAGTCATTCTGCATGACTAGAAAAAAAAGTTCCTTTCCAAAAACCTGTAGGAGATTGACAAAAATTGGCAAAGTCTTTTTATTTTTTTAATTTTACTTATTTATTTGACAAACAGAGATCAAGAGTAGGCAGAGAGGCAGGCAGAGAGAGGAGGAAGCAGGCTCCCCACTGAGCAGAGAGCCTGATGTGGGGCTCAATCCCAGGACCCTGGGATCATGACCCGAGCTGAAGGCAGAGGCTTTAACGCGCCCTGACAAAGTCTTTTTATATTGCAATCTAAATTTTTAAAAATAAAATTAAAAGCAGAAATTATACACTTCACAGTCTTTAGTCAGAGCAAAATACGATGAGAAATTAATATAAAAAGAAAGCCAAGTGTCTGCTCTGGAGAGAGAGTGAACAAAGAGCTGCTGGATTCAAGGGCTTGGAGGAGCTGAAAGCCACTCTAGAAGGACTGAAAAGAGCCCCTATTGATCTAGAAGACACCTGGTTCCTTTCCCCCTCCCCACTTCAATTGGCCTGCCAGGCAGGCTTTGATTTCCTGGGCAGAAGATGAAAGAATTCCTTCCTGTGGTAGTCAAGGATACCAAAGAAATCTGGGGAGGTGGGAAGACTGTTCTGCATCCTGATTTTGGTGACAGTTAACACTCAGACAACTGTATACCCAAAAGAGTCCATTTTATAATACCGTAATTTTTTAAATTAAAAAGTAAAATACACAATTACAGAAAATGTCATGGGGGGGGGAGAAACTTCTTTGATATACTAGAACAATTAAGAACTTTTTTTAAGGGGCACCTGGGTGGCTCAGTGGGTTGAGGCCTCTGCCTTCGGCTCAGGTCATGATCTCAGGGTCCTGGGATCGAGCCCCAAATCCGGCTGTCTGCTCAGCAGGGAGCCTGCTTCCTCCTCTCTCTCTGCCTGCCTCTCTGCCTACTTGTGATCTCTGTCTGTCGAATAAATAAAATCTTTAAAAAAAAAAAGAGCTTTTTTTTAAGATCCTGTTTATTTGAGAGGGAGAGAGAGTGAGAGAGGATAAGCAGGGGAAGGCGGAGAGGGGGAGGGAGAAGCAGGATCCCCACTGAGCAGGGAGCCCCACACAGGGCCCAATCCCAGGACAGGATCATGACCTGAGCTAAAGGCAGACACCCAACCAACTTAGCCACCCAAGCACCCTGAGAACTTTTAATTTTAATCAACATGGCCTTCTTATAAAATAAAATTTCAATACAAAATATTAAGATATAAGTACCCAAGAGCTATAACTTAAACTTCTACATATAGCTTAAGCAAACAATTCTCCTATGAAAAGACAAGGATTCTTTCCTTCCCTTTTCCTCTCTCTTTGTCATTTTGCTACAAGGAACTGAAAGTAATTGTGAGGAGCAAGAAAGATGAACCCAGAGCTCTAAATATGCTTGGTCGCAATCACTATTTTAATAGGTATGTGCTTAGCTTGCCCCTGTTTCTTTGCCAGGTTTTTTTTTTTTCCTTGCAAAGAAGAAAAATAACTCTGAATCTTGTTTCAAGGGTAATTGTATGATGATTGTATTCTTGGCCAGGAAGGAAAGGAGAGAGTGAGGGAAGGGAGGAGGAGGGAAAATATGTTAAGAGGTTGTATAATTAATTACTTCAAGGCGTTTTTTAATCAATAAAACCAAAATGCTCTTATGAAATTGAATTATCCTTAATATTCCATCCTTCAGTATAATCATATTCAGAGAAGAAACTGAACTTACGAGTTATCAAACTACAAATTGGCAGCAAGTCATGAAACCAATAAAATAACGTATATACCATGGCATTATGCCCAGACAAATGGCACAGTAGCTAATTTCAAAGCATTCTCTTCTAAAGCTGAAATACTGAGGTTTTTGAAAGTAAAATGCTTATTTTCCTTTTAAAAAGACTACATTCTATGGCCCTGGTTCGTAAGTTGCAGAAAAAAGAATGAACCACCACTCTTCTAATACAGCTTACATAGGGACTGATTTTTAAATATGTTTAATGTTTTTATTTGTAAGTAATTTCTACACCCAACATGAGGCTCTAACTTAAAACCTGGAGATCCAGGGGCACCTGGGTGGTTCAGTCGTTGGGCGTCTGCCTTCAGCTCGGGTCACAATCCCAGCGTCCTGGGATGGAGCCCCACATCGGGTTCCCTGCTCTGCGGGAAGCCTGCTTCTACCTCTCCCACCCACCCTTGCTTGTGTTCCCTCTCTCTCTCCCTCTCCGTCAAATAAATAAGTAAATAAAATCTTAAAAAAAAAAAAAAAAGCCTGGAGATAGAGAGTTGCGTGCTTTGTCGAATGAGCCAGACAGGCATCCCGATTTTTAGATTTTGGTAACTATTATCTTATTTCCAAATGTAAAGGCCAATAATAAAGTGTGTGAAATAATCACACTGTAAATGTTGGTATTTCTCAGCGCGTTAGTGTGCTCAGGTTACAAAATCCCATGGACTGGTTTAAACGACAGAGGTCTATTTGCTCACAGTTCTGGAGGCTGGAAGGCGCCGATCCTGGGCTGGCAGGACGGGTTTCTGTAAGGGGTTTCTGGAAGAGCTCTTCCGGCTTGTGGCTGCCAATGCTTCCACTGTGCCCTCACGGGGCGGGAAGCGAGTTTGGCTCTGGGGTCTCTTCTAACTAGGACACTAATCCTAAAGATTAGAACCCACCCTTGTTGCCTCATTTATCCTTAACCACTTCCTCAGAGGCCCCACCTCCAAGTACAGTCACATAGCGGGCTGGGATGGCGACATACTGTTGGAGGAGGTCATCCATCGAGAGGACCTAATTGCAGGTTGACCCCCGGGCTGGACTTGGACGCTTGGACGTCCCTCACCCCCTGCCGCGGGCTTGGAACATTCGTTCCGCCTACCAGCTCCGCAGCCGGAGCCATTTTCAAGGACACAGCTTTGACAGAGCACTGTGTTGTTGAGACCACCTGGATTGCGGCGTTGCGGAACCCGTAAGGCCCAGGGCAAGCCTCAGAGGTCAGTTTCCTCACTGACTGAAACTGCCACCTACCCATCTGGGGCGGTCTGCCTCTTTTTGGGGGTCTCCCCCTGCCCTCTGGGTTGGAGGCAGGTTCCAGATCCTCCCCTCCCTTGCCCTGGGAATTCCTCAGTTTGAGAAGGAACACCTGTGAATCTTCAATCCCTGACACTCAGTTCTGGGCTTTCAATACTTAATTTTACCAATTAGCAAAAGACAAGTTGACAAATAGTCGTAATGGTTTTGAGAAAATGAATATAGACATGCTTCAATTCCCTTATAATGATGCATTGATTACAGAATGTCAAAAGTTTTGAAAATACAGAGATGGCACGTTTTATTGTATTTTTTATTAGATCTTTATACTAAGGCAAACTGCTGATAACATTTTAATTCCCTTTGCTTTTCTATAAGGCATTAGATCTTTCATTACATATGACGACACTTGAGGATACACAAATGTAATATAAACATGGGTTTTGCGATATGCAATATTTTAACATTACTCCCACCCCAAGATTTCTGTCCCTGGGTTATTCAATCAAATACTGATCTAAGTACAGCTATGAAGAGATTATGCAGATATAAGGCCTTAATTTATGGAGATTATCCATAAAGACCTGGCCCAATCAGGTGAGGCTTTCAGAAACATTTTTCTCTGGCTGGTATGAATAATGAACTAATGACTTACAACTTGGTTGGTATACAAAAATACCCAAGGCATACTATAAAATTATGTGAACTAAAATTCCACTCAATTTTTCTGAGATTTAACAAAATAATTTTTTAAGATTTTATTTATTTATTAGAGAGATGGAGAGAGAGCACAAGTAGGCAGAGCAGCAGGCAGAGGGAGAAGCAGACTCTCCGCTGATTGGCGATCCCTATGGAGGGCTCGATCCCAGGACCCTGTGATCATGACCCCAGCTGAAGGCAGCCACTTAATCGATTGAGCCACCCAGGCACCCCCAAAATAAATTTTTTAAAGATTTTTTAATGTATTTATTTGACAGACAGAAAGGCACAGTGAGAGAGGGAACACAAGCATGGGGAGTGGGAGAGAGAGAAGCAGGCTTCCTGGTGAGCAGGGAGCCACAGGACCTGTGGCTGGGTCTCACATGACCTGAGCAGAAGGCAGATACCTAATGACTGAGCCACCTAGGCGACCCCAAAATAAGATTTCTATATAATTTTTAGCATTAATATTATTTGCATGAGATATTATATTGTCTGCTATTTTCAAACGCCTTTTGGAAAGTTAATAAGCTGATAAATACCCATGTATCTCTAAAGTCTTTTTATAATTGGTGTTTAATTCTAAAGCTATCAAATTTAAAAAGTTAAAAGGAAAAAAAGTTAAAAGGATATACTGTCACCCTATAGTCTCTGTGTAAGTTTCTGTTGTTGTTGTTTTTGTTTAAGATTTTATTTATTTACTTGACAGAGAGAGATAGCAAGAGCAGGAACACAACCAAGGGGAGTGGGAGAAGGAGAAGCAGGCTCCCTGCCAGCAGGGAGCCCAATGTGAGGCTCAATCCCAGGACCCTGGGATCATCACCTGAGCCAAAGGCAGACACTTATCGACTGAGCCACCCAGATGCCCCATCTGTGTTTAAGTTTTATTGGTACAAATAGCCCAAATAAAACACCTTGACTTTTCTAAACTCCAAAATAAAAGTGCATTGTAGATATTATCTTAATAATATGTTTAAATATTATTAAATATATTATTTAATATATTTATTATATTATTATATTATATTTAATAATATTTACTATATTAAATATAAACATATTTAAATAATATGTTTAAATATGTTCAACTTAATTGTGTTTTTAATGAATATTGTTTTCAAGTTTTAAGTAATGTTACAATTTAAACATAGTTTGATATGACAATGTTGATAACATTAAGATGGTAACAGGACATACTAAAATCTAAGGTAATAACAAAAGTGAGTCTCCTTGCTGGCTCAGTCAGTAGAGCATGTCACTGGATCTACGATTGTAAGTTCAAGCCCCATGTTGGGGATAGTACTTAAAAAAAAAAAATAGTAACAAGTTATAAGTGAGAGGAAGAATAAAAAATTCAGAAATGAGAAAAGAAGTAAATGAAAAGCTTTAACATTTGGATTTTTTTAATTAGAAACAATAGTTTGGGTGCTCATTTTTTTCAGGGAAAAAAGGCTAAATAAGTTTCCCACAATGGACAACCACAGATTGCCTGCAGCTTCTGACCACATGAAATGTCATCTCGATATCCATTTTTACAGCTACAGCCTCGGTCACAAGGTGGCTAAAGGTGAGATTATAGCTCCCAGAACAGAAAGAACACTCTGCCCTTTTTTCCCTACTGAAGAAATGATCATCATCTTTTTCCACCGGAAAAGTGACAGAACTAGACTAGCTTTCACCTAAACTAAATTCTTTCCCTCCTGAGTCTGCCTCTCCACTACATCTCCTGGTCTTCTTGCACTTCAGGGAGTCAGGTGACTGAGTTCTGGCCAACGGCATGTAGGAGGAAGTGATTAATGCCACTTCCGGGTGACCTGGAAACTCCTCCTGTGTAATATGGCCTCTTCCATTGAATAGCCTCCAGGAGGCTAGTGATACCCAGGGAGACCCTGGTCACCACATGTTGAAGATGGCAGGGTGTCCATCAGCTTGGGTCCCTGAATGACTACATGGAGGAGCAAGCCACCCCTCACACTCTGGAATTGGGTGTCTGTCACCTAATAAGGTGACACGGCTGAATTTGGGAGTTTGTTACATGAGCCAATGTTACCACAACTAATACCAAAATATAAGACAAGAAATAGAAACAAAATATTTGTAGTACTGACCTCTCCCCTGTCAAGGAAAAGAGAATTCACATCACAGGCACTAAGATGATCTAGACATAATAGAAAAAAGTCACCTTGATCACCAGTGAGCCACATCAGTCTTCCCAGGGTACTAGCTAGGTAGATTCTATAGTTTGTCTATAAGCCATTTATCCAAGTAAAGTAGTATTTCATGAAGAGTGGCTAGTACAGCCCACAGTTCAATGGCACAAGTATTTTTAACTTGAGACAACCATTGTACTTCAAAATTGCTTTAGATGTACTTCCCATTTCATCATACAGAATATTAAAAAGATGTGTTCCCTAGGAAAGAAAATATTCTTCCTCTATATTTCAAGGTCACCTGGCTGAACCAAGAATTAAATTCACATGAGGTAAGGCAGGGGGAGGAGGGGAGAAAACCCAAGATTTTATTACATGTGCACAGAAGCCCAATATTGAAATTGAGACCTAAAGAAATGACCAAGGCTGGCAGTTTTTATACATTCTAGACAAACAATAACCTTGTGACTACTTGACAGGATATAGAAAACAGGTTTTGGGGAGCTTTAATTAGTAGAAAATTCTAAGCAGAATTTAGACTGAGGTAGTAAATTAGAAAAAAAGTTTCCTTCTAAGTTCTCTTTATTTTTTATGGTTTTTTATTTTTTATTATGTTCAATTAGCCAGCATATAGTACATCACTAGTTTTTGGTGTAGTGTTCAACAATTCATTAATTGTGTAATACACCCAGTGCTCATCACTACATGTGCCCTCATTAGTACCTATCACCCAGTTACTTTGAAGTCCTTGTCTCTGGGGCACCTGGGCAGCTCAGTTGGTTACCTGACTGCCTTTGGCTCAGGTCATGATCCCAGGGTCCTAGGATCAAGCCCCACATCAGGCTCCCTGCTCAGCGGGGAGCCTGCTTCTCCTTCTCCCTCTGCTGCTCCCCCTGCTTATGTACACGTTCTCTCAAATAAACAAATAAAATCTTTTAAAAATAAATAAATAAATAAAATGCTTTATCTCTGATGATAGATGTCTTTTTATATTTTGTACAGGGACAATATCTTTCACATGGGAGATTTGTTTCCTGCTTTCAGGGGGACAGAGGAGAATCTGAGTGTCCTTGCACCATTGTTTTTTGTTTGGTTGGTTTTTTAGATTTTATTTATTTATTTGACAGGGAGAGCACAAGCAGGAGGAGCCACAGGCAGAGGGAGAGGGAGAAGCAGGCTCCCCACTGAGCAGGGAGCCCAACATGGGGCTTAATCTCAGGACCCTGGGATCATGACCTGAGCCGAAGTCAAATGCTTAACTGACTGAGCCACCCAAGTGCCCCAGAACCACTGTTTCTTAAGTAACTTTTATTTAAAACAATTAATATGCCAAAATGGCAAATTTGGGAGCATCCTGCCCTTGGTCCCCATAGTACTCAAGAGATGAAGTTTGATTAAAATTATAATTTTCATTAAGGATGTTCTTAAGTGGGGCACCTGGATGGTTCAGTCAGTTAAGTACCTGCCTTCACCAAAATCTTGGACATTATAAAATATATAAAAATTAAAATGATGTCTTGAACTTCAGATTGTAAAAGTATAGAATTTATAACAGGCCTGTGTTTGAAAAAATTGGCGACTGTGAAAAGGTTATAGATAGAATGTGGGAAACCTTCTTTATTGTCAGGCTTAGATCCAGCTTCATATAATAGAAAAATCCAAAAGGGTTTAAGCAGTATAGATTTTTATTCCTCTCTTATGCAGAAGACTTGTGCAGAAAGCAGTTCAGGCATTAGTTTCACAGGGCCACTATGTCATCACCAACCCAAGTTGCTAATTTGCTGCTTCACCATCTGTACTGAAGAGCTTCCATACTCAAGGTCACCTCATGGCACAAAATAGGTGCTGGGCCTCCAGCCATCATGCTTTTGTTTCAAAGAACAGAAGGAATGGGAGAGGACCTCACCTTTAGGAAACATTCCCAAAACTCCCACACAACATTTCTGCTTACATATAATGGGCCAGAACTTAGTCCCATGGCCATATCATGTGGCATATATTTCCAATGGACTATTACTCAGCCTTAAAAAATAAGGAAATTCTAGCGTATGCTACAATGTGGATGAACCTGGAGGATCCAGGGCTAAGTGGGAAAAAGTTGCAGAAAAGACAAATTGCCTATGATTCCACTCATGTGAGGTATCTGGAGTAGTTGGATTCATAAAAACAGTAAGTAAAATAGCAGTTGCCTGGGCCCCGTGGAATGGGAAAATGGAAAGTTGTGACTTAATGGGTATAGTTTCAGTTGTACAAGTTGAAAAAGTTCTGGAAACTAGACGCACAACAATGCGTGTAAACTTAAAACCACTAAACCACGCACTTAGAAATGGTTAAGATGGTAAATTTTATGTGTTTTTTACCACAATTTTAAAAAATAGAATTCAGGGGCACCTGGGTGGCTCAGTGGGTTAAGCCTCTGCCTTCGGCTCAGGTCATGATCTCAGGGTCCTGGGATTGAGCCCGCATGGGCTCTCTGCTCAGCGGGGAGCCTGCTTCCCCCTCTCTCTCTGCCTACTTGTGACCTCTCTCTGTCAAATAAATAAAATCTTCAAAAAAAATTTTTTTTAAATAAAATAAAAAATAGAATTCATACTAAAAAAAAAAAGTCATGGAAATAAGATGGACAGATGGATGGATGGGGGATGGACAGATGGACAGACAGGGTAAAGCAAGTACAGTCCACTGTTGAGAGTAGAATCTTGGTGGTGGGCAAGGGTACTCTTTTCACTGTGCTGTATGTTTGCAATGTTTCCTCAGAAGGGGTTGGGGAAATGAGTCTCATATTAAATCAAGGCTTGGAACGAGCTAACCACTTGATTTTTTTCTCTCGAGAGTATCTCTTCCTTTCAAGTCAGAGGGAGTTTGAAGTTCTCCCAAGGCACTTAAGGTACTTTCCCTCTGCCTCCTGCAGAGCTGCCTCTGATCACTGTCCCTGAAACCTTATTTAATTTGAAGACATCATGGCTGCTATGAAGGAGAAAAAGCTGTCACTGTATCTTAGAGATAGAAAGAAACTTTCCCCAACCTGGCATTCAGTCTCTGCCAGGTCCCATCCTTGGAGCCATTTTACTCAGATAAAGGTCCCTCCAAGAAGGACCCAACCTGCAACCCACGAACAAAGTTCGTCCTTCTTGATATTTTTAGCAAAGAATGTGGGACCTCAGTGTAGCCCCTGTAACTCTTTGGGCTCTTTAGCAAGCAAATAATTTTTAAAATTTGGCACGAATATGAAAAAGCTGAGCTCACTAGAGCAATGCAAACCAGAAGAGAATGTTCCAGCCGTTTTTCAAGCTCTTCTCCCACAGTCTCATTTATCGGTCAAATAACATGATGAAAGAAGTGAAAGATGTGACATTTCTCCGTGTCCGTGCCCTTAATCATCATCCAATGTGTCCCGAGGCTATGAAACAGAGTACAGGAATTCATTCATTTTCATAGAATCAGATGGTAGAAATGCAGGCTGGTGGCATAATTCTGATGAAGAATACAGTCAGCTGCTTCTGCAAATCAAAAAAGTTGGGGGATTTCAGGAATATGAGACTCAGTCTGGTAGGCTGGTAGGCTGCAGTCAGTGCAAGATACCTAATTCGTGGGGCCAAATGTGAGGTCCCTTGTCCTAAGATTATTAAGAATTTCAAGATAGGGGCGCCTGGGTGGCTCAGTGGGTTAAGCCTCTGCCTTTGGCTCAGGTCATGATCTCAGGGTCCTGGGATCGAGCCCCACATGGGGGTGGGGGTGGGGTCTCTGCTCAGCAGGGAGCCTGCTTCCCTCTCTCTCTGCCTGCCTCTCTGCCTACTTGTGATCTCTGTCTGTCAAATAAATTAATAAAATCTTAAAAAAAAAAAAGAATTTCAAGATAGTTACAGCAGAATATTAAACCAAGCAAAGAGTTCTTTTGAGTATGGGGACCTATGTGACTGCATAGGTCACACACCCATGAAACCAGCCCTGGGTCCCACGGTAAATAAGGTAATTATTTTTACTGATGTGACAAAACATCAGAATAATTTGAACTTGAAGCTGTTGGATGATGAGAATTGTTCCTTTCTTCAAGGCAGTACTGATATTCCCACTAAGTGAGGCATGCAAATTGAGCAAATAAAAACATTTAGGGACTGCATCTATTTCCCACTGCTGAGCTCCCTGACCTTGCTAGTATGGGCACTTAGCACAGACACAGAGTAGGCATGTACTATTTTTTTAAGTAGGCTCCACGCCCAATGTGGGGCTCAAACTTACGATCCAAGATCAAGAATCACACGTCCTAATAACTGAACCAGCCAGGCGCCCCTAGGCATGCAATATTGATCGAATTAATTACAGAATTTAAAAACTGTAAAGCCGGGGCACCTGGGTGGCTCAGTGGGTTAAAGCCTCTGCCTTCGGCTCAGGTCATGATCCCAGGGTCCTGGGATTGAGCCCCCATCGGGCTCTCTGCTCAGCAGGGACCCTGCTTCCCTTTCTCTTTCTCTGCCTGCCTCTCGGCCTACTTGTGATCTCTGTCTGTCAAATAAACAAATAAATAAAATTTTAAAAAGTAAAAACTGTAAAGCCATATTTCCAGCATTCATTCATGTATTTTGATAACTAAAGATTATCTTAAGCTTATGCATCTTCCTTTTCCTAAGACGGCAAGCCTTAGAAAGTGCCGTTAACCAGTCATCTTATTTTCTTGATGTATTTCAAAATAAATTCTGGGCTTAAATACAAAAAGGAGCAATTAAGCTACATATCAGTCAACACTGTTTAGGTAATTTATTGGCTCACCCAAAAGAAAGACCAGGCACAATCATCACAATCATCCAGGTTGTTGGTGAGGGCTCACATGATGACATTAGAACCCACCTTCCTTTCCCCTCTGGGTGCTAATATCCACCTCCAGCCGTGTTGGACTCATTGTCAAGCTTATGTACATGATGTCTCCAAGCAGCTGAAATTACCCACCAACTGCAATAGGAAACCCAGTAGGAAAGAGAGCAACACAAATAGATGTCCAAGACCTGAGCCTCAGCAGACCTGATTGGCCTTACTTAGGTCTTGTGCCCATCTCTAAATCAGTCAGTGGCTGGGGTGAATAGAATACTCTGAGTGCCTTAGTCTTGGTCATAAATCTCACCCCCAAGGGCCACCTGAGTGGTTCAGTGGGTTAAGCCTCTGCCTTCAGCTCAGGTCATGATCTCAAGGTCCTGGGATCAAGCCCCGAGTCAGGCTCTCTGCTCAACAGGGAGCCTGCTTCCCCCCACCCCCTGCCTGCTACTCTGCCTACTTGTGATCTCTCTCTCTGTGTGTCAAATGAATAAATAAAATCTTAAAAAATAAAAAAATCTCACCCCCAAATCTAGAAATACAGCCAGCTTCTGCAGGGACTGAAAAGGGAGCCAGTGTGGATTCCCCAAATGGAAATTTCGGAATTGTTATCACAGGAAGTAGAGTAGCTTCCTGCTGATCCATCACAAGCAGAAAGCAAACTACCCTTACCATGAAAATACTGCATCCTAAAACTTAGAGATGGGACATAAGTCAAGAACCATCCTGAAATTTCTGGCTATGTTTCAGTGTTCTGGGCTACAGGTCTAAGTGAGTCTCTGAAAGCACTTTTTTTGTTGTTGTCACCCCTTTAAACAACTGAAATAAAAGCTGAGAGCCAGCATTAGGTATGTGAGTCTAGAGTCAAACTGAGGTACACCCATACGGAGTTACCCTGCGGTTCTCCAAAATGGTTCACAACTGTGAGTGCTGTTCAAAGTTGTGTTTACTTTAGAATTGTTTTTACTGTAAACATCTAAAAAGAGAAAATTGTTCAGTCGATGTAATACCAGTATTCTCTCACTGACTTGTTCAAAATGACCCCACCCATCACTATGCACATCTATGTTAAACTTATGTAAATGGCTATTTAAACACTTACTTTTAATCCATATTTTTAATGTGCTTCTACTAAAAAAAAAAATCCACACAGCCCTAAGATGTTGACTAGTAATAACCACACCACCATCTTCAACAGTGAGAGCTTGCATTTGTTGACCTTCCTTCCTGGCATCATCTCCCCTACTCATCCCCCTACGCAAATCCTAGTTTGCCTAAGACAGAGCTCTGCAGAAATTCCCTGAGTACAGGGGCCAACGCAGAGCTAGTTACAGTGATGCACTTTCATAGGAGATGGAGGCAATTGCACCCCGCTCAGGTAGCAGGTGGGCTGGGCGCCAGGTGCTGCTGCATTCTGTTTTCTTTTTTCCTTCTCTTTTTCTTACCTTTCTTCTTCTTTATTTTTTATTTTTTAATTTTTTAGAGAGAGAGAGAGCACAGGCAGACAGAGAGGCAGGCAGAGGCAGAGGGAGATGCAGGCTCCTTGCCGAGCAAGGAGCCCGATGTGGGACTGATCCCAGGACGCTGGGATCATGACCTGAGCCGAAGGCAGCCGCTTAACCAACTGAGCCACCCAGGCATCCCACCTTTTTTCTTTTTTAATGAATGCTACTGCATTCTGGAGACCATTGGCAGGTTCAACCCAACCAGTAAAAAAGCTGCACGAAAAGCTTCTGCAATTTGACACAGGGACAAGCTTCTGTGAAGACGAGGCGCAACTTGGAGGTTCCAGATGTTCTGCTCATTGCTCCGGTTCAATGGGAGGGCAGGACCAAACACCCTGGTCCTGTCATCAGAAGCTCAAGACTGGTGAGAGTCTTATACTGCAGAATGCTGGCCAGATACTCCATTTTGCCTCCTCACTGCACTGTTTTCCCCCGGTGGGGGCTTCATTTCCACGACGACGCAAGTGTCAGTGCGGAAACCTAGCTTTACAGTAGCAGAGCCAGTTCACCCATTCAATAATTTAATAAATATTTGTTGAGCACTAACTACGTGTCAAGAACTGCTCCCCACACCAGAAGTAGCAACAAACCAGAATGACAAATTGCTTGCCCTCGTGCTGCTTACCTTATGGTTGACGGACTCCAAGAACAAACACAAAAGGAGGTAAACGAATGTGTGATGTCCAGCAGTAATCGGCGCTATAAATGAAGTAAAGGGGCGCCTGGGTGGCTCAGTGGGTTAAAGCCTCTAGAGGCTTTCGGCTCGGGTCATGATCCCAGTTTCCTGGGATCGAGCCCCGCATCGGGCTCTCTGCTCAGCAGGGAGCCTGCTTCCTCCTCTCTATCTGCCTGCCTCTCTGCCCACTTGTGATCTCTCTGTCAAATAAATAAAATCTTAAAAAAAAAAAAAAATGAAGTAAAGCAGAGTGATGTGATGGGAAAGAAACTGTGGTCAGGCAAGATCTCCCTGAGAAGAGAAATTTGAACTACCAACACATGATAAGCGGGCCTCCTGAAGACGTGGAGAGGAGCATTCAGACCAGGGGACCAGCCAGTGCCAAATGAACTCATTGATGGATGGAAGGAAGGCTGGTGGAACTAGAAGTAGAGACAGGAGAAGAAAGGAAAGGGATGAGGCTGGAGGCATGGAGCAGGCAGGAGCCTTGGGCACGTAACATAGTCGTCCCACTTACCACGCCAGTGGTAAGCATGATCGGTTCCAACTGTGAACTCTACAATAAAAAGTGGCATCCATTCCCAGAGAGCCCGCCCTTAATTAATTTTACTGGCCCTTTACCGCCATCTGCTGGCGACATTAGGTATGCCCCCGTTAACACCGGCTTACTAGGAAGGAGCCCGATGTGGGACTCGATCTCAGGACCCTCAGATCATGACCTGAGCCGAAGGCAGACCCTTAACCGACTGAACCACCCAGGTGTCCCTAGAATGGCTATTATTTTTTATTTTTTTAAAAGATTTTATTTATTTATTTGACAGAGAGAGTGAGTACAGGCAGAGAGAGCGGCAGGCAGAGGCAGAGGGAGAAGCAGGCTCCCTGCTGAGCAAGGAACCCGATGTGGGACTCGATCCCAGGACGCTGGGATCATGACCTGAGCCGAAGGCAGCTGCTTAACCAGCTGAGCCACCCAGGCGCCCCGAATGGCTATTATTTTTTAAAAGGAAGAAAGGATGGAAGGAGGAAGGGAGGAGAGAGGAAGAGAGGGCAAGAAAGAAGGGAGGGAGGGAGGACGGGAGAATGGAAGGACATAATAAGTGTTGATGAGGATAAGAGAAACTGGAGCCCTACGCATCGCTTGAGGGAATGTAAAGTGGTGCAGCCACTGGGGAAAAATGTGGTGGTTCCTCAAAAGTTAAACACAAAATTACCATATAATCCAGCAATTCCACTTGTAGGTATATACCAAAAAGAACTCAAAGCAGGGACTCAAACTGACACTCATACACCCAAGGTCATAGCAGCATTATTCACACCAGACAAAAGGTGGAAACAACCCAGGGATCCACGAACAGAGGAATGGATGAATAAAACGTGATGTATCCGTACAATGGAATATTACTCCTTCAAAAGGAGTGAAATTCTGGCCCATGCTGCAACATTGTGCTAAGTGCAATAAACTGAACACAGAAGAACTATTGTATGGTTTCCCCTATATGAAGAACGTAGAATAGGCAAATTCACAGAGAAAGAGAGGAGTACAGACATGACAGGGGCCTGGGATGGGGAGAAGGGAATAGTGAGAAGTTATTATCTAATGGGGACGAGTTTCTCTTTAGGAAGATGAAAAAAATTCTGGAGATAGACAGTGGTGATGTTTGTACAATATGTGTGTGTGCTTATGGCCATTGAATCGTGCACTCAAAATGGTTACAATGGTCAATTGTATATTATATATATTTAACCACAATTTTTAAAGGCCCGTTGAAGAGAGGAAGCATGTGACTCACAGATCCCCTTAGCCAGCTGAGCAGAAGTCACAAATCACAAGGGACAGGAGTCTCTAGGAAAGCTACATGGAGATGAATGGAGTGAATTCCTATGACATGCACCAGAGTCCCAAAAGCTTACTGGGAGTGTCAGGTCAGCAGAAACACTGCCAGCTGAGAATGAAAGGGACAGAGACAAAAGAAGAAAAAAAAATGAAAGCAGGACGTCAACCTCCAAAAGCCTCTAGGCAGGAAATGGGTTGGTGGAACTACAAAAAGGTACTATCTGGAATCAAAGAGGGAAAAATGACAGTGAAGGCAAAGTCTCAAGCCCAGAGGATTATTTTAGGCCTAGACAGCAGATGAATCTGGAAATAGCTTGGGACCAGTGACTCCTTTTTTCCTTTCATTTTCTCCCTTTTGAATGGAAAAGCCTATAAATTTAGGTACCCTATGTCCACCCCACCGTTGTATTTTGGGAGCAGGTAATCTGTTTCTTGAGTTTCTTAGACCCCAGGTGGTATGAAATTGTGCCCCATGGATGAGTTATTCCCAGATCCTCCCTCTACCTAGTTCAGATGATGAGATAGGGGACCTTTGAGCAGATGAGATTCAGATAAGAATCTTTTGCTTTGATTGATGCCATCACAGGATGAGACTGGAGAACCAGGTTTTGCATGTGGGATGGATATGAATCTTTGGAGTCCAGAAGGCAGACTGTGGTAAGCAGAAAATAGCCCCCTAGAGATGTTCACATCCTCTCCCCAAGTGTGTTATGCTACAGGACAAAAAGGAATTATGATTAGAGATAAAATTAAGTTGCTAGTCAGCTGACCTGGAAAAAGATCATCCTGAATTATCCTGATGGATACAAGGTCCCAGAGCCCTTAACAGCCGAAGAAGAGGGCAGAAGAGGAAGCCACAGTGACAGGACATGGACTTGACCTGCCGTTACTTGTCCTGGGGGTGGAGAAGTGGCCACACACCACGGAACACACGCAGATTCTAGAAGCTTCCTCTAGAGCCTCTGCTCTAGAACACAGCCCTGCTGATACCTTGATTTTAGGCTTTTGAGATTTGTGCCAGACTTCTGACCTACAGAACTGGAAGATTTAAAAAATGTGTTTTGGGGCGCCTGGGTGGCTCAGTTGGTCAAACACCTGCCTTTGTCTTTGGCTCAGGTCATGGTCTCAGGGTCCTGGGATTGAGCCCTGCATTGGGCTCTTTGCCAATGGGGAATGCCAGTGGGGAATCTGCTTCTCCCTCTCCTTGCTCGTGCTCTCTCTCACTATCTCTGTCTCTCTCAAATGAATAATAAAATCTTAAAAAAAAAAGGAGGGGGGGATTAATGCCAGAGCCCAAGCCCTGGCTCTACAGGCAGAGAAACATGATGGTCTGAGTTACTGTTCAGCAAATATGCACTCCCCTGACCCTCTTGGGGGAGCACTTTCCTGCCTAATGGCTGCAGAGCCTGGACCTGTGACTCTCTTCACCCAGTGAAATGCTAGCGCGCGTGTACACGGAGGTCTTAAGTACTTAACCGCGGACTCTCGCTCCAGGGATCCTCCTTGAGAAAAGCATGCCCCAGGTCACCCCAGAGCCTAACCCACAGTCTGGAACCCAGCCCAGATGACCTGCAGCCAGAAGCAGAGCCACCCCACCAAACCAGCCAAGGCCAGCCAAAGGTAACAGCTGACCTGAAGACCCAGAGTAAAAGAATTCTTCTTGCTGCCATCCACCGAGTTTTGCCGTTGTTTCTCATGCAGCAGTATGACTGGGGAGAAAGCTAACCAGGACACAGAATTCCTAACAAGTCATGTAATAAGGGTCCTCCTATGAATTAAGCCAATCCGGTGTGTGTCTGCACATGCACGTGCATGGAGACATCCCTGTGCACACGAGGACCGACCCACGCGCAGCCCTGCTAAGTGGGGGAGATCCGTGTACAGCATGCACACGTGTGGGCTACTCTCTGTCACACCTGGAGGCCTGAGGGCTGCGTGTGATGTCAGGGAATCTGTATGTTCAGGCTTTCTTGCTTGGTTTTCCTTGCCAGAATTCATTTGTTCCTTGGCTAGAAGGTGTCAAGCTCCTGGCTAAAAACCTATGTGATTTTTTAGGTCCAGCCATAGGCCATGACGAACGCTTTCCCTGGCAGTCCTCCCAGGAAGCTACACTCCGCACCCCAGCCTGGGTGCCCGGCCAGTGCCTGGCGGTCTCAGAGTGGGGAGCAGCCAAGGACTCAGTCCCCAGTGCCCTCCTCCAGAGCCTCTGCCAAGACCTCCCTGGCAAGGGGAGGGGGAGCCTTGCAGACACTTTCCTTCTCCCAGCCCTGCCCATTCTCCCTTCCCCACCCAACCCCCCATGAGGGCTCCCAGATTCACAAAACTGCCGGAGACTTTTGTTCAGGGCTCTGTCAGCAGTGAGACCAGCCCCAGGCGCTCATCCCCCTGACCATGGGTGCCATTCCATAAGGAAAATGGAATGGACCGTGGCACTTTCTCTAGTTTAGCCTCTTCTTTGCGCGAAGTAAGCAATGAAAGGCCTGTCACTTTAGCTTTGAGTTGTCTTAACCGGCTGCTCTGGCCCCTGGCGGCTCAGCTCTCCAGCTCAGCCGAGCTCCTGACAGTACAGTGCTTAAGAGTGAACGACCTCCGGGCACCTGGGTGGCTCAGTCGGTTAAGCAGCTGCCTTCAGCTCAGGTCATGATCTCAGGGTCCTGGAATGGAGCACTGCATGGGGCTGGCTTCCTGCTCCACAGAGAGCTTGCTTCTCCTTCTCCCGCTCCCCCTGATTGTGCTCGCTCTGTCAAATAAATAAATAAAACCTTCAAAAAGAAAAAAAATGGTGAACTCCCTTATGCCTGGTGACTTCGGAAGATCACTTTGCCTCTTCATGGACTGGGTTCTTCATCTGTAAGATGGAAATGCTTATGATCCCTACCTCTGAGGGTTGACCTTGTGAGGACTTAATGACTGTAAGAAAAGCATGGGGGGGGGGGGGAAGCATAGGGTCCTAAGTGCTAGCTGAGTGTTTGCTCCTATTATGTTCAAAACTGTCCATTTCTGGGGTGCTGGCTGGCTCCATCAATGCGATTCCTGATCTCAGGGCTACAGACTCGAGCCCCACGCTGGGTGTGAAAACTACTTAAAAATAAAATCTTTAGGGGTGCCTGAGTGGCTCTGTCAGTTAAGCACCCAACTCTTGATTTCAGCTCAGGTCAGCATCTCAGGGTCGTCAGATGGAGCCCCACATCAGGCTCCATGCTGGGCGGGGACCCTGCTTAAGATTCTCTCTCTCCCCCTCCTTCTGCCCCTCTGCCCCTCCCTCTCTAAACAAAATAATAATTTTTTTTTAAATTTAAAATATAACTTAGAAATAATAAAATCTTTTTTAAAAATTGTCCATTTCTGTTTTGCAATCCATTCGGTTCTAAAGGTGCCTACTGGTTAACCTAGGTCACGTGCTTCACCCCAGCCACCCTGACCCTGCTCCCAGGGTAGTGCGTGTGACCTTGGCCAAACCAGTAGGCGCTCTCCAGTGCCTGGACTAGTTCAAGGCAGCCAGGCGACACAAGCCAGGCCCGTCACACTGAACATGAAGACTTGGGCTGAAAATTCTGGGACAGAGACCCTCTTTCCAGCAGTACCCGAACCAGGAGGTGCAACCCCCCAGGAGAGGCTGGGAGACACACCACAACCACAGGAGGCCCAGCCTCGGGAAGAGAACACCTTGGAGAACAAAGTAAAGAAACAGAAATTGGGTCCTTGGTGCTGTCACTTGATTTCTGGAGAGACCCTTGCCTCACCTAGAACATTCATTTCCCTGAGCCCTTTATTGTGTAGGGCAATTTGGTCAGGTGTCCTGTAACCTGTGAGTCTCTCCGGATGCCGGGTGGATCAGTCAGAGCGTCTGAGGCCTTGCAGGAGCCTGGGTCCCTGGGGAAGTTGCTCTGAGGCCAAGTGCAAAGTGCAGGGTGTCAATTACTGAGTCCCTGGGAACCCAGCTGAGGAAGGGAGAAGCAGGCAGGACTGGGCAGAGGGAGAAGTGAGCCATCATGCAGGCCCAGGGACAGCTTCCGCCGACCCTAAAGGGAATGCTGGAGCCAGGAGAGGTCTTCAGAGTCGTCCCACGTGAGGCCAGGACGGCTGAGCCGTTGGCATTTGCACATGGAGCAGTCACTGGACGTGGGAGCAGACTGATCTTGGGTGAGGGGGCTCTCTGCAGCCTAGGCAAACCCTGAAGGTTCTGACCGCCGAAGGACACATGCCCATGGCACTCCCAGGAACTGCAGCCGCTGTCCTTGCTTAAAGGGGGGACCAGGCAGCACAGCTCCAAGTCAGCACAGGGTGGGGGGCTGTGCCTAACTCCACCTGACTACGAGCGTGTGTTCACGCCCACGCACGGCTGGGGTGCAAGCACTGGACAGACAGACAGCTGGACCAGAAGACAGATGGCCATCAGCGAGGAAAACCCGGCAAGTTTTTGGGGCACCAACTCGGGAAGTCTCCCCTCTGCCCTGGCACTGGCCTCAATAGGTCTGAGCACAAATGAGGAGGGAAGCTGGGCTCCCATCGCACCAGGGACAGCGCAGCCCAGAGCTAGTTCGGAGAGGGGCTCACTCGGCTCTTCTCGAGAAGTCCTGTGCCCCAGATACGGTAGGCGCAGTTAGCCACCCCTTATCTTTTTTTTTTAAGATTTTATTTATGAGACACACAGAGAGAGAGAGAGAGAGGCAGAGGGGAAAGCAGCCTCCCCACTGAGCATAGAGCCCAATGCGGAGACTCAATCCCCAGATCCTGGGAGCATGACCCGAGCCGATGGCAGACGCTTAACCGACTGAGCCACTCAGGCACCCTAACCATCCCTTATCTTAAGACTATAGTCCATTCCTACCACATCCACTCAAGGCCTAGCTAGAAATCTCCAAGCAAAGAGCAAATGCAAATCCAGCTTTATTGGTAAAAAGAAATGGCAGACTTGACTGGGAATACCCACCTGGCCCAAGCGCAGCGCCAACCAGAAAGAAAAGAGAAAAGGTGGAGGGAGACAGGGAGGGAAGAAGGAAGAAAAGAAGGATGGAAGGAAAGAAGGTAGGAAAAGAGGGAGAAAGGGAGGCAGGGAAGGAAGGAAGGGAGGAAGAGTAGACCAGGCTCTGAAAGTGGGCATGCGCTCAGGGAAGAAGATAAGTCAAGGCTCCAGGTGTGGGGAAAAGAGCAGGGAGGGAAGGCTGGCCCCTGGCCCCAGCATCTAGAAGGGTAGCAGCTCTTCCACAGGGATGTTGAGAATGACGTCCATGTCTGGGGTGCACCTGGTAGGGAAGAGCAAAGAGGTTACGGGAGGTCAGGCAGGGGTGCCAGAGTTGAAGAGTGGGGGAGCACGCCCTCGGGGGCCCCTTGCTCTTCAGAACACTGGTACTCAGTTGGGGAGCCCCATCCCAAAACACCAGTGACTGTGCAGCCCAAGTGTGCCCGTGGGGATGTGCGCACACACCAAAAATAAAAAAGGAGTGGGTCTGGCATAATGAATGTTCCCCTCCAGAGGTCTGGGGTCAAGAGGAAGCAGGCACTCGGCTCTGAAATGTGCGGCCTCTCATGCCCAGCACTCTCTTTGGGGTCAGAATGGCTGGCTTGGACACCTGGCTGTGTGTCACCTTGAGCTTCTGACTTCCCCCAGAGCCCCACCCCTTCGGTTGGCATGTATGTGACAAGCACTCACTATGTGCCCAAGCCCAGAGCGGCCTCAGTTTCCTCATTGCTCAAACGGGGGGGATAATTCCAGCCTCCATCTTTGGCAGGTGGACTAAGCGAGGCCGTGCTGACAGTGCAGAAAGGGCTCCGTCACTGACAGGTGTCCTTCTTTCCATACGAGGAGTGAGAACAGCCTCCATCACAGGGACCAGCACACTTAGGGGGCCAGAAGATTACATCCTGCCCCCCCACCTTGTCCCAATTCTCTCATCCACTCTCATGGTTTCCATTCTCTCCTGAGCTATTCAGGCACGGAATGTCAGGATGTCTGCAACTGATGGTATTTCCAAGAAAAAGCAAAGCAATGAAGATGAACCCAATATGACAAAAATAGAAGAACTCCTAATCTACACCGGCAACTGAGTATTCATCAGAATATTCTCTCTACTGTCTGCATATTTGAAATTTCCCAAAATAATGGCAAAAAAGAAAAAGCATCTCTATACGGACAATGCCAAAATTTCCATCTGTAGCTGGTATCAGTCTTCTGAGTTCAATTGTCGACCTGAGGGCTCTGCACGAGGCACCCCAGGTCCTGTGAACCATCACACGAGGCCTGGCCTCATGGGATCCCCAGGCACCGCCACAAAGGGCCTGACCCGAGAAAGGTGGGCAGAGAACTGGCTTTAGAAGGAAGGAAGTTCTTCCTCTGGGGCCCGGGAGTCTGCCAGGCAGAGGGGACATCCTTCTCTCCTCACAGAGTGTCTTCCAGGCCCGTCTTTCCTGGAGCCAAACACTCTACTCAACTCCACCTTCCTGAACACCCCGGAAGCTTAGGGGTACACCCACTTGGAGGAAACATGGAATCTGGGAACCTGGAGAGTCCACAAAGATTATGTAACCCAGCTTCATGTGTACAAATGGGACACGAGGGCCCAGAGACGGGAAAGGTCACATCTGCCACGTGGTTAGCAGCAGAGCCAAGGAGACCCGGGTTGCCCTGCACCCTGTCCGGGGGTCGGCCTTCTCCACCAGGCTGCCTTCCCTGGGAACAGAGAGCCTCTTCAAGGGCACAGCATGGTGGGTTTAAGCAGCAGCTGCAAAAAAAGATCCCGTACTTGGGTCTCCGAAGCAGAACGTCTGCAAATATGGTCTCTCGAGGCTCCTGGACCTGGACCTGGAGCTGCTCCACCTCGGCCTTCAGTATGGGTATTTCCTCCTCAAACTGGGTGATAAACTGAGGGGAGAAGCACAGCAGGGGAGAGTGAGGAGCCAGATGTCCCCCAACAGAAGAAGAACAGGGCCACCCGAATGAGGAGGAAGGCCATCTAGAGAAATGGCACGGCTTGGCCACAGGGGCCTCCTGGACTCCGGAGGGCTGCTCGCAAGTAAGGACCAATGTCTGATGGTCCTGAATGTGGCGCGGAGGTCATGGAGCATGGAGATAGGTGGCAAAGCGGAGGGGAGGTGGGGGTGTCAGTACCCAATGATGAGAGCGAATGGGAGCTGGCAGATACGGTGAAGACCACTCATGCTGACAGCGGATGGAGGATGATAATGAAAATGAATGTGGGGTGAGGGGCAGTGATGGTGAAGTTCATTAACATGGCTAATGAGTGATGGTCAGTGGCAAGAATTAAGTGGTGAAGACAAGAGGTGGTTATGACAGTAAAATGATGGGTGAGCACAGGACGCCTGGTGATGTGGCTAATGGGTCATCGCCGGTGATGCTGGTCAGTGAGGCAAGGCCTGCACCCGCACTAACCTCCTTCTCAGATGAATGACAAGGGACAGCAATGGTGCTAGCTAAGCAAGAGGCTGACACCAGAGCCAGAGGCCTTCTGAGCACCAGATCACGACAAGCCTGACTCCCACAGGTCTTGGAACCCACCCACCCTTCTGTTCCCTCGAAGAGGGGTCGTCCCCTTCCATGCCCACTCACTTCTCGGAACTTGTCCATATACTTCAGCATGTCCTGGTTGTCCCGGGTCTTCTGCAGAAGAGCCTCCTGATGGGGCTGCTGGCTTTTCTGCGGAGGGAGAGGAGGTCTAGCCCCCAGGCGCCTCTTCCGGGGCGGCAGGGCCTGGCAGATTCCAGTGAGGGGGGGAGGGGCACGAGTGCAGCAGGGCTGGGGCAGGACCTAGACACCCACCGCCACGGCTGGCCACTCACCACCACCAGAGCTTGCAGAAGCTTTTTCTTCTTCTTCTGAATCTGATTAGACAAAGACTGCAGGACCATTCTGCGCATCTCACCAAGGTCATCCAGCTCATCCTAGGGGCCAGTGGGAAGGTGTGGGCCACCGGCCCTGCCTCCAGTGTGGTCCAGCAGGGCGGGGCTAGGGGCTCCCCTACCTGCTGGTTGTCCTTTATTTGCTGCAGCTGACGCACAAGGCTGGCAATCTGGACTGACTTGACAGGATACTCATGGTCCATGTACGTGCTCAGGAAGCTCACTTCCTTGTAGGTCTTCTCAATCTTGGCATTCAGCTGCTCCACCTGCTGCGCCAGGGCTGCAGAGGGCAGGAGGGACAGGAGGCAGGAGCCTCTCTCATGGACCTCTTCCCAGGAGATCCGGGAGGCAAAGCACTCCTTGGCCAATGGACTGTGGTATGGTGGAAGCAAGCTCCCACAAGTCTAAGTCCCTAGAGTCTTTTACACCCACAGGAGAAGAGGCAACACTGGGTAGGAAAGAGAAACTAAACGGGGGCAAGATCCCTAGATAAGTCCCAGCTCTGCTGCTAACTTACTCTGTGGCACTCGCCAAGACCGTCCCTTCTTGGACCTCTGTCTCCTCCTGCACAAGCTTCCCCCACAACGATCCCAGGGAGATGGGGTGACACTGACTCCAGTGAAATGACCATTAAGACCATGTCTGTACTGATGCCCTCCATGGGCAGTGGCCCCAGGGTCTGAGGCTGGCTGACACACTACCCCCGCCAGAGGGCTTCCAGTCTGCTCCGGAAAGAAAGCACAAGCTCAAGCTCAAGCTCAAGGTCAGTGCTATGGAAGCCAGAAGACCTGGGACCTGGCTGCGCCACTGACTCCCAGAGAGACAGCAGGAAGCAGAGGCAGGCTGGGGCTGGATCCTGGCTCGCAGCTGTTATGATCTACGGCACGCTACCGCACTTCTTTTAGCTTCAGCTTTCTCATCTGTAAAATGGGTGAACAGTCCCTGCCTCATGGGTAGTTGCCATGACTGACAGTGTGCCCATACATATGAACCCTCAGGGGGCCTGAAGTGCTCAGGGCTCAGTGCTCCAGAAGTGAACTGTTAGCTCTGCATCTTAGCAATTCCATGTGCCTAAGAGGGGAGATGCTGGGCCTACTGGCTTCCAAAAGGTAGATGCGAGATGAAGGCCCTGCTGACCTCCCCAAAGCCAGGGAGAGGATCAAGGAATTCACGCCAGGGATACTTACATTTCATCTTGGACTCCTCCTTCTCCTCCCACTCCTTAAGTTCACACTTGAGCTTCTGCAGCTTCTTCTTGTTCGAGTACTCCAAGATGTCCACGACAGTCTGTGGGAGGGGCGGGGTCAGCTTGCCCCACTACCTCTCCTGGTGCTGCCGAAGCCTGGTCCCCCCTCAGGGCACTCGGCATTTCCTCCAGGGAGTCCCCAGATCCAAACCCAGTCCCAGACCAGCAACCTGACTGGAGGCCAGCCCAGCCACTCCAAACCAGGCCCTCTCCTATCATCCACCCCAGCCGGGGGCTTTACCGCACACCCGGGCACCGGCCCAAACCCATGCAGCAGTCCCCACTCTGCCCTCCTTCAAGATGCCACCGAGTGCAATGGATTTAACCCCCAACAGCCCTCACAGCCATGTCTTGTTTTCTCCACTCCCACTGCCACTGTCTTATTCAAGTTCTCTTCATCTCCTGCCTCGAATAGTACCACAGCTACCCCTAACTGGTCCTCCTCTGATCTTTGCTCCATTCCGCAGTCAGGATGATCTTTCTTTAAAAATAGAAAAAAATTTTTTAAAAGTTGACCTCATCCCTCTCCTATTTAAAACCCTCCAGGGACTCCCCTCTGCCCTGTAAATACGGTCTGAACTCCTAACCTTGGCTGACAAGGCCCTCCCTGCGCTGGCCTAGGCCAACATGTGGCCCCTTGAGTTGGCCACGCCCCCTCTCTCCACAGGCCTTCTGTACCCAGTTCCTCTGCCTGGAACACTTTCCTACTCTCTACCAGGTAACACCTACTTCTGCAGGTTTCAACATAAGCATCACCTTCTCCAAGAAGCCTTCCTGACCTCCCATGTCTGGGTGAGAGGCCCCTCTCAGCTCCCCAGATCCCCCCATCCCCGTGACAGTACACAAATGGCTTTCTAACTGCCTGTGACCCCACTAGAATGAGAGCTTGATGTAGACAATGTGTCCCACCGATCCCTGTTTCCCAAGAGCCCACAGGGAGCACTCAGGATGAACAAAAAATACATTAATGGATCAATGCCAGAAGATCAACAATGATTTTGTCTAAATTTGGAGAATATTCTAAGTTCCCTTGGGCTGAATGACTCTGCAGTCCTTGGTCTGTGTGATAGACTGAACTGTGTACCCCCCCCCCAAACTCATATGTTGAAGTCATAACCCCCAACAGGTCTGTGTGTGCAGACAGGGCCTTTAAGGAGCTAAGAGGTTAAATGAGGTCTAAAGGGTACAGAACCCGATAAGAGCAGTGTACTTATAAAAAGAGGAAGAGACTCCAGAGCCTCTCCATGTGAGCACAGAGGAAAGACCACATGAGGACCCAAAGAGAAGGCAGCCATCTGTATCCCCAAGGACAGAGGCCTCCTCACTGGACGTTGATCTTGGACTTGCCAGCGCCTTGATCTTGGACTTCTGGCATCCAGAACTATGAGAAATTTCTCTGTGTAAGCCACCTGGTCTCTGGTACTTTGGTAAGGCCACCTGAGCAGACTAAGTCCCCAAGACCGAGTTTTCTCTTCATCTCCCAGGCTCCGGTGAGCTCAGTACCTCTTTTCCCAGGGCAGACCACTGCCAGAGGTCATTACTGCTCCATGAGACCATTTCCTCTGCCACTCCTCCAGCCTGAGCTCCTGGGTCCCCTGTGAACATTCCGCTCTCCTCCAGCAGCTTTCCCAAGCCTCTCCCAGAGGAGGCAGAGGATGCCACCCGGGTTCTTGGAAAAGTTGCTCCACCAGCCCAGACCATAAGCACCAGCAGTGGCTGAGGGTGGCAATCACAGCTCGCAGGAAAGAAGCCAGATCCTGGTGCCAGACGTGCTGTGTTCAAGTCCCGGTGGGGACCCTTGCTAAGTGAATGAGCTTGAAGGTGACCTTGAGTAAGTCACCCGGCCCCTCTGTTTCCATTTTTTCCTATGTAAAATAAAGATAATAATGCCCACCCCACGGGTTTGTGGTAAGGATTATATGGATATGTACAACCCCGTGTGAGTAGATGGTCGGCATAGCTACACCTGCTGTGTGCCAAGTACAATGCCCCCTTTAGGGTAGGTGCTTTGTGCTCTATTTTACAGAGCTCAGAGGTTAACTCGAAGTCTCCCAGCTAATAAATGCTGGCGTTGGGATGAGAACCCCCATCTCGGTCTGGTTCCAAAGCCCAGCTAGGTGGGGCAAGGAGTGGGAGAGATTAATCTTCCAGAGGAAGGAAGCAGCTTGTGCAACAGGGCAAGAGAGGCCAGGAGAGGGCGCGCGAGGGCTCAAGGGTGCGGCGGGGCGGAGGCCAAGGTTGGAGAAGGAGGCGGTGGGACCTCACCTGGAGGATGTCCTGCTCCTGCAGCATCGTGCGCACTTTCAGGGCCGAACTGTCTTCCATGTCCTGGATGTCCCTGATCAGCTCCAGGTTGAGCCTGGTGAGAAAGACCTCATGGCTGGAGAGCTCCTGCAGCGTGGTTCGCCTGTTCCTGAGCAACGCCTGCAGGCGGAGGGGAGGGCAAGGATGGGAGGCCGTGCTGCTGGCGGCGGCCGGAGCCTCCCGGAGCCTAGGGACCACATTCCTCCCGCCGCACGCCCGCCCCCTTGTGGTCTCGACTGGTAAATGCGGCCCCATTGTCTGGGACAGAGGCCCCCACGCCCCAACTCTTTCATCCATTCTGAAACGCGTTTTCCCGATTTTTTACATCTCAGAGGTGGACGCCTCTTATAACGGGTGGCATGTCACAATCTGACAAAATTTATTCGTGGGAAATAAGATAATGCTGCACCTTATTATCAATGGTTTCTAAGAATCAATAAAATATAGTAGTAACAGTAGTAATAAAAATAGAAAACACCTCAGGTAGGTAAGAAAGGGGCGGAGGTGATGGGCCAGGTCTGGAAAAGCGGGGAAGCCAAGTGGATGATAATCGCTACCGATGTTCATCAGACGGCTGAGCTAAATGAGTACTCACTCTCTCACTGCCCACATTTCCCCGCAGAAAAAAGGAGGCACTGAAAGCATAAGGGGTTTGCTAAGGTCACCTCCAGCAGGTACACAAAAGCTACAAAAATAACAATTATGTGTTGGGCACTGGGCTTCACTGGGCACTCAGAAGATGATATTGGTTCATTCAAAGGCCCTGTTTACTGGCTCTTATTTTATGGACAAATGGAGGCTCAGATAGGTTAAGTGACTTGCCTAAAGTCACACAGCCAGAAGGTCATGGCACCAGAACTGGGAAGCCGGCCTCTTGACTCCCGATGTCTGGCTCTCCACCACACCAAGAGAAGGAAGCGAGCGGCCTCAAAGCGCAAGGCATGGTTGAGCCTTGTAGTGTATGCAGATTTGGATGTTAGGCCTGGACCCACTCAGTTCAAATACCAGTTCTGCCACTTACTCCCTCAGGGAACATGAGCAAACAAGTTAACCACCCCCCAGAACCCTGCTATTCTCATTCTATTTTTTTTTTTTTTTAAGAGTGTATTTATATAGAGAGAGCACACACGAGTAGGGAGAACAACAGGCAGAGAGAGAAGCAGGCCAAATCATTTTAAAGGTTAGGAAACTAGCACTCACTTCGGAGCGCAGCTGGGAAAAACAAAAGATAATGTTCACAGTCAAGACACGGAGTGGCTGCGCCTGGCACACTCAGGGTGTGCCCAGGAAGTGGAGCTGATAACCGTGCCCACCGGCTCCAGGCCTCCAGGTCTGTCGCGCCTATGCCCTCTCTGCCCTATTCTTCTGTTCTTCCTCGTTTCTCTCTGTCCTTCACAAGAAGCTACCCTTTCCTGGCCCCCAGCTCCCACATTCCTCATATAATAATGAGTAACCTTGCAAACGTACAGACTGTTTATTATGGGCCCGAAACTTTGCTCAGCAGGTCACATGCCCGACCTCACTTGGCACCGATCTCAGCGCCATTTCACAGAAGCCCACCCAGCCGACATCGTGGGGGCTGGCATCAGGAATGTGTATCTTTGGGGTGCCTGGGTGGCTCAGTCCTTAAGCGTCTGCCTTCAGCTCAGGTCATGATCCTGGGGTCCAGGATCCATCCCAGGAGCCCTGCATCAGGCTCACTGCTCTATAGGAAGCCTTCTCCCTCTCCCACTCCCCCCTGCTTGTGTTCCCTCTCTCGCTGTGTTTGACAAATAAATAAATAAAATCTTTAAAAAAAAAAAAAAAGAAAGAAAGAAAGAAAAGAAAAGGAATGTGTATCCTTAGCACAGACTCCATTCCCAGGGGATTTGGAGAAGCTATAGAATTAATGACCTCTGCTCTAGAAATGGATCATCCCTGAGCACAAGATTTAGTGCAGAAACCCTACTTTGTTTCCTTCCTGACCCTTAACCCCAGCTGGGATTATATGTTTTTCTTATTATCTGATTTTCTTATTTTTCTTATTTTCTATCTGTCTCTCCCACTCGAAAGGCACAGCCAGGAGGCAGGGCAGGGGACTGACTGTTCCATCACAGCTGTAGGACACAGCACATAGGATGGTGCCTGGAGCTCCATTAAGTATGGACTGAATAAACTGATGACTATAAACTATTCTTTGGGTTGTTTTTTTTTTAAGATTTCATTTATTTATTAGTTAGAGAGAGAGAGCGAGCGAGCACAGGCAGAGAGGCAGAGGGAGAAGCAGGCTCCCTGCCGAGCAAGGAGCCCGATGTGGGACTCGATCCCAGGATGCTGGGATCATGACCTTAGCCGTAGGCAGCCGCTTAACCAACTGAGCCACCCAGACGTCCCTATTCTTTGGGTTTTTAAAATTCATTTATTATACGTCTCCCCATTATAGTGTAAGCTCCATAAGCACACAGATTCTGAGTGCCATGTTCACAGCTGTGTCCCCAACACTTGGCATGGTGCCCGGCACATAGGAGGCACTCTCTCAAGAGTTATAGATTGAACAAATTAATTATCTGAAGATTGAGAGGCAGAATCAGGATCCTGTTCCATCTCTGAGAGCAAATCAACTGAGTAATTTCTGCTCCCTTCTTGTTTCCCGCTTGTCTCCACGGTCCATTCTCCACACGGCAACAGCAGCAGCCCAAGGACTCTTGTGAAAACCTAGGTCATATCATGTCTCTGCTCTACTCAAAATCCTCCAGGGTCTTCCTGTCTTGCTCAGCATAGAAACACAAAGCCTAATCATGGACTACAGAGCTGCAAATAAGTCATCACCCATACCCTCACACCCACCAGCTTTCCTTCATTGCCTGCTCTAGCTCAGGACCTTTGCACTTGCGGTTCCTTTGTCTGAAACATTCTTCCCTCAGATGTCACCATTTAAGCAGCCTCTCTGACCACTCTGTCTCAGATGGTCACGGCCACTCTTCCTGACCCTACCTTTACACTTCTTCATTGCTCTACATTGCTTTACATTCTCCATTTCGTGGCACATGTTATATACTTATTTGTCTTGTTTATTGTCTGTCTCTCAAAGTCGAATGTGAGCTCCCTAAGGTCAGAGGCCACATCACTGGTGAATCTCTGCACTTAGAGCAGGGCCTGGCACATAGTAGACATTCAATAAATCAATTAAATGAATGAATAATCACAAGAGACAACATTAGGAACCGGTTGGGAGTCCATGCTTCAGAGCCAAATCGTCCAAGTTCTAAAGTCAGGATAAAAATAACACCAGAAATAGGAGTTCCTCCTTTGAGAACACTGGGCTGCCTGAACCATTCTGCAAAATTAAAGGTTAAAGGGAAGAAAAGGTTTCAAAGCAAATATATTCTTCCCTATTTCTTTATATAGTAGTCATTGTTCACTGAGTTCTTAAAAACCTTCTTGAAGAAAGTACAAATTCTTTGCCAGTATTTTGTAGTATTTAGTATTCTACTTTCTGCTAAGGACACAAAAGACTCCCCCTCTTTTAGTCATTTCAAATACTTTAAAACATTGTTCAGAAGCCATAAAAAAGCAATAGATGGTGAGAACACTAATTATCTAAAGCTGTATCAGATGATAGGAAAAATGTAATAGTGAGCTTCTGAGCTGTGCCTTGAGCTGTGCTGTATTCCATGAAAGGTTAATTTACTGGAAATTTTTAAATGAACAAGCCACCAGACTGTGTTCCTAATGCAATGAAACAGAAGAGCAATTCTGATCATCTTCCTGGTCTTCAACACAAAGGGAAACACCTTGCTTAACCGGCTTTGATCCCTGGTACTGCCATTTTTCTAGCCATGTGACATGGTACGAGTCCGTGATCTCCCTGCACCTCAGTTTCCCATCTGTAAAATGGGGGTGATGGCAAGCATGCCCATGGCACTGCTGAAAAGGAAATGAGTCAAGTGCAGCACCGCAAAATGGTCTGTGCGTGTTTACAATCACCATCCCCCTGACCCTCTGTCCCTACTACAGGCTCCAATGCCTATGGGGAGGCTGCTCGTACCCTCAATAGCCGGATCTTCCTCTGTGTCTTCCCGGAGTCCAACCTCCCTCTGTGCTTTTCCTGTGGATTCCTCAGCTGGCTTGTCATAGGCGTGGTGGGCTTGGAATGCAACCCTAGGACACGGGAAAGAGCAGAGAGGGAGTAAGGGTACAGGCAGGCCTGGGGGCAGGTCCCAGGGAAGGCACCATCTAGGAGATGGCCCTGGGCACCAGCCCTGCCCACTCCTGACCTTCTAATATGTGACAGTGAGGCAGAGCATGGGACTCACATCTGTCAATCAGCTCCCAGGCCCCACTCTGCACAGGGGACTTCCACATGACTATGGGTACAGAGGGAAGAAGGGCAGCAACAGAAGCCGGCCAGGTGCCCACAGTCTCTCCCACCAACCTCGTGGGTAGCAAGGTCAGATGCAGCAGGGGTTAAGGGCAAGAACTAATGAGCCAGACAGCCTGGGTTCCAATGCAAGCTCCACTTTCTACTGGCCTTGTGAGCTTGGGTTGGTAGACTGACCTCTCTGACCCTCAGTGTTTCCCATCTATAAAACGGAAGTCATCATCACCCCTATCTCATAGGGCTGTCCCGAAGATTAAATAAGATGTCACTATACCTTCAAGTGTTCGGAATAGTGCCCAACACATACTCAGTGAGGAATACGCATTCCTAGCTGTCATTGTCATTATTCCCACCTGACTGAAACACCTGTAAAACCCGTGGTCCCGCCAGATAAAGACAGTATAGAAATAGTTCTGATCAGCATAAGGCATTGGGGGACATGTTCTCAGAACCCCCGATTCCTCTCAGGCACCAGCCTGAGACAAATCACCCAAATCATCTTGAATGTTGAGGCCACATTCTCAATGCCCACCAAAATCCTCCCTCTAAGGGCAACACAGTACTTCTCAGAAAATATTATTTCTCTAATGAATCAATACAGCAAACCCTGGAAAATTTTACTATTAACTATTGAAGTGATGAAGCAAATAAAAATATTCTTGTGTTACAGTTGTGAATTATCTGTATATGTCGGGTATTTCACTGCATTGTTTAAAAGATGGAATGATTAATAGAATAAACTTGTGGTTCTAATTTAAATGAGACTTTGACTTAGATTTGTTTTAAGGTTTAAGACATTTTTATTAAATGTGTATAGATTACCAAAAGTTTTAAGAGAACATATATTATCCATGTCTTAATGTTTATTTATTAGATTATGAGAATTATCAAACGCTCAATGGTCTTTGTTAATCAGACAAATGAACTATTTGAAAATGAAAAACGAATATGTTAAATTTTAAAATGTGGCTTAAAAGGACTGGGGGAACCTAATTAACAAAGTTCCAAAATCCCCCTTAGAAGTGTTCATAAAAATTATAAGATTAGTAAGCTGAACTTGAATACTTAGGGAGATTTGTAGCTTTAATAATGACTATTTTCGGGGTGCCTGGGTGGCTCAGTGGGTTAAGCTGCTGCCTTCGGCTTGGGTCATGATCTCAGGGTCCTGGGATCAAGCCCCTCATCGGGCTCTCTGCTCGGCAGGGGGCCTGCTTCCTCCTCTCTCTCTGCCTGCCTCTCTGCCTACTTGTGATCTCCATCTGTCAAATAAATAAATTTAAAAAATAATAATGACTATTTTCATTAGTGGTAGTAACCCTGATTTATCTTTTTTTATTATTAAACTTATTATTTTGGGATAAGTTCAAGTACATGCAGTTTTAAGAAATAATATAGAGTTGAATCACTGAATTCTATTCCTGAAATCATTATTGCACTGTATGTTAACTAACTAGAATTTAAATTAAAAAGAAAAATTTTTAAAGAAAGACTACAGAGAAATCCTATGTATCTTTAACCCAGTCTCTCTGAATGGTAGCATTTTGCGAAACTAACTACAATATCAGAACCACGATATTGATATGGAGATGGACAAGATATAGAACATTTCCATTACCCCAAGCGTCCCTCATGCTGCCATTTATAGCTACACTTTCTTCCCTCCCCTTACCATGCTCCGTCCACCTTTGTCTCAAACCCCTGGCAATCACTAATCTGTTCTCCATTTCTGGAATTTTGTCATTCCCAGAAGGCTGTGTACATGGAATCATAGAGTATATAACTTCCAAGATAGGTTTTTTTCACTCAGCAAAATTCTGTGGCTTCATCCAAGCTATTGACTGTATCAATACTTCTTTCTTTTAATTAATGGATGGTATTCATGGTATGGATTGCTTCCAGTTTGGGAGTATTATGAAAAAGGCTGCTACAAAGCATTCATGCAATGGTTTTTATGTGACCAGAAGTTTTCATTTCACTGGAATAAATGCCCAAGAGTGCAATTGTTGCAGTATGATGAGAACTGCATGTTAGTTTCATTAGAAACTGTCATATTGGGGTGCCTGGGTGGCTCAGTGGGTTAAGGCCTCTGCCTTCGGCTCGGGTCACGGTCCCAGAATCCTGGGATCAAGCCCTGCATCAGGCTTTCTGCTCGGCAGGGAGCCTGCTTCCTCCTCTCTCTCTGCCTGCTTCTCTGCCTGCTTGTGATCTCTGTCAAATAAATAAATAAAATTTTATTTAAAAAAAAAAAAAAAGAAAGAGGGACGCCTGGGTGGCTCAGTTGGTTAAGCAGCTGCCTTCGGCTCAGGTCATGATCCCAGCGTCCTGGGATCGAGTCCCACATCAGGCTCCTTGCTCGGCAGGGAGCCTGCTCCTCCCTCTGCCTCTGCCTGCCTCTCCGTCTGCCTGTGCTCTCTGTCTCTCTAACTAATAAATAAATAAAATCTTAAAAAAAAAAGAAAGAAAGAAAGAAAGAAACTGTCATATTGTGGCGCCTGGGTGGCTCAGTCAGTTAAGTGTCTGACTCCTGATTTTAGCTCAGGTCATGATCTCAGAGTGAAGAGACCCGTGTCAGAGTCCCGTTTTAGAGTCAGTTTTGGATGCTCTCTCCCTCTCCCTCCGCCCATTCCCCTTCAACCCTCATGCTCTTTCTCTCTCTCTGAAAAAAGAAAATCTGTCATCCTTTTTTCCAGAGCGGCTACACTATTTTACATTTCCACCAGCAATGCATGCGTGATCCAGTTTCTCCTCTCTGCCAGCATTTGGAGTTACCACCATTTTTCATTTTAGCCATTCTGATAGGTGTGTAGTGACAACACATTTATGGCTTAATCTGCATATCCCTAATGGATAATGATGTTGAGTATCTTTTTGTGTGCTTATTTACCATCTGGAGATCCTCTTCAGTGAAACGTCCCTTCATATCTTTTGCCCATTTTCTTTTTCTTTTTTTTAAGATGTATTTATTTATTTCAGAGAGAGAGCAGGCGTGAGTGAGTGGGAGGGAGGGGCAGAGGGGGAGGGAGAGAGAGAATCCCAAGCCCACCCAGCACTGAGCATGGAGCCTGACATTGAACTCCATCCCCATGACACTGAGATCATGACCTGAGCCCAAATCAAGAGCAGGACCCTTAACTGAGACACCCAGGTGGCTCCTCTTTTGCCCATTTCCTAACTGAATTGCTTTCCGATTCAATTCTTAGAAATCATTGAGTTTTGAGAGTTCTCGTTAAGTTCCGCATAGCAGTCCTTTGTCAGAGATGATTTGCAAATATTTTCTCCAAGTCTGTAGCTTGTCTTTCCATCCTCTTAAGACTCTTTCACAGAACAAGTGTTTAATTTTGATGACATCCAACTCATCCATCTATTTCATTTATATTTTATGGATCAAGCTGTTGGTAGAAAGTCTAAGGGCTCTTCACTGCACCATGGGTCCCAAAGATATTTTTCTCCTTTGTTTTCCTCTAAAAGTTTTCCAGTTTGGCATTTAATGTTTAATCTTTATTTTATTTTACATTTATATTTGAACTTAAGTCAAGGTTCTTTTTCTTGTCTGTGGATGTCCAAGTGCTCCAGCACTATTTGTGGAAAAGGCTTTCCTTTCCTCTGCTGGCCTGTTTTCACACCCTTGTCAAAAATCAGCTGGCCATACTTGTGTGGCTCTATTTCTGGTCTCTCTAGGCTGCCCCATTGATCTATGTATCTATCTCTCTGCCAATATTATGCTATCTTGAATACTTTGGCTTTAATAATATGCCTTAGTATCAGGTAACGTGATTCTTCCCACATTATTCTTGTTTTTCAAAATAGTTTATCTATTCCAGGGTCTTGCTTTTCTATATAAATTTTAAAATAAACCTGCCTGTTTACAAAACACCATGCTGGGATTTTGACAGGAATTACATCAAACATACAAATCAAATTGGGGAGAACTGTCATCTTTACTATGCTGAATGTTCTAATCATAAATATAGTTTGTCTCTCCTTTTATTTAGGTCTTCTTTGATTTCTTTCATTAGCATTATATAATTTTCAGCATAGAGTAGTAGCTTTAAGTTTAAATCTAAATATTTCATTTCCTGGGCGCCTGGGTGGCTCAGTGGGTTAAGCCTCTGCCTTCAGCTCGGGTCATGATCCCAGGGTCCTGGGATTGAGCCCCGCATTGGGCTCTCTGCTCAGCAGGGAGCCTGTTTCCCCTCTCTCTCTGCCTGCCTCTCAGCCTGCTTGTGATCTCTGTCTGTCAAATAAATAAATAAAATCCTTTAAACATTTTATTTATTTATTTGTTAGAGAGAGAGCGAGTGAGCACAGGCAGACAGAGAGGCAGGCAGAGGCAGAGGGAGAAGCAGGCTCCCTGCCGAGCAAGGAGCCTGATGTGGGACTCGATCCCAGGACGCTGGGATCATGACCTGAGGCGAAGGCAGCCGCTTAACCAACTGAGCCACCCAGGTGTCCCAATAAGTAAAATCTTTTAAAATAAAAATCCTTCTAGTTATTTGAATCCCTGATATAACACCACGTGACAGTCTGCATTTGCAATGGTTACGTTCACCATGACTCCACATCTGTGGGTAAGCTTCTGACTACTTTGACATAACTTCCAGTAGAGTTCATCCCGGGCACTTACATACTGAAATATACGTTACTTAACTATAAGTAACTTTCCTTTTCCTTTTCCTTTACTTTACCTTAGGACATTATATTAAGTTTTTTAAATTATATACATAGGTAGGTTATATTATCTATGAAGTTTATTTCAGATACTAAAGGAATATTACAAAGTACTTGTTATTGAAAGGAATGTTGGGTCTGATGAGGTTGAGAGCAACAATGCTTTCCATTTAATTCTTGCAACAATCCTGTCAGGTCCTCATATTACAAGTGGGAAAATTAAAGCTCAGAGAGATGAATGGCTTTTCCAAGAGAGTAAATGGCAGAGCCAAGATGAGGACCTGTGTCTGCCTCAGTCAAGGGCCTGAGAACTCCCCTGGATAGCATGACAACAACGTGGCAGAGATTATTCTGAGTGGACCAAACCCTGTTTTCTTTTCCTCTCTTTTCCTCTTGGACACACAGCAAAACAACTTTTCCCATCTTCCCTTGTGGTTAAGGGTGGTCATATGACTAGTTATGCCCACTGGAATAGGAGTGGGAGTGATATGTGTCACCTAAAGTCTATGCCCTGAAAAAAAAATTGCCCACAAAATTACCCATATTTTTGCGCCCGCTCTCTTCCCTCTCTACCAGCTGAATGCATAAGTATTTAGCAGAGGAATTCAAGGCCTTCCAAACTGTCACAGACACAAGGTTGAAGAAGCCTCGATCCCTGAATGATCATGTGGAAAAGATTACTTCCATCCCTGCAGATCTGCAAATATACTTTGACATAAATGAGAAATAAGCTTCTGTACTAATACCCGAAACCTGGGGGTTGTTTGTCATAGCAATTAGCCTACTCTAATATAATTCATGTCACCAAAGGGCAAAGGCATACTCTATCCTGTCCCCAGTTCCCATGTCCACCCTCAAGTGCCTCTGCCTACCTGGCAAGACTGTCAAAGTCTTTCTTTTGCTCTTCTGGTGGCCTCTGGTTTGTAGGATGGGAGGCAGAGTAGGTGACTTGGTTTTCTGCTTGGACCGCTGCCATGGAACATAATCCTACCAGATATAACACAACCAATCACACAGCCCAATGGGTCCAAATCCCAGCTTTGCCCCTTACAGATATCTGTGACACTGAGCAAGTAACTTCTGAGATCGAAGCCTCAATTTTCACGCGTGTAAACTAGATCTAATTATAAAACCTACCTCCACAGATTGATGCGAGAATTCCAAAAGGCTGTATTTGTAAAGCATGTGGCAAGTGCTCCATAAATGTGAGCTATCACTTGTTTTATCAGCCAGCCATAACTTACTAAGCACATCCAGGCTGTGAGGTGCTAAGAATTAAACACAAGGCATGGAAAAGACCCAAGAGGAAACCAGAGGAGCGATCAGAGATGAGCAAGAGAGCAGTATAATACACCCTCACACTCTGATACGGTGGTGCGAAAATAGCGGGTCCTGCAGCCAATGTGTGACACAGGTAAGTCTGGAATTCAGGTCTCCAGATTCTATCAGCGGGGACAGTCACAGCCATGGGGGCAGGCGGACTGCAGACCCAGGGTCAGCAAGCTCTCATCTCCTCCCTGGCCCTCCCGGACTCACCAGATTCTGGAAGTTGTAGATTGTGGAGCGAATCCCAGAGTGGCTGGGTCTGGGAAGAGTTGGGGGCAGAAAAGAACTTCCATCATTCCCAATCCCTGGGACTGTGAGCAGCAAACATGAAACAGGCGTGGAGTCTCCACAGAGGCCATGGTTCACTAGGAACCAGTGTGAGCGGGAGCTGGGGTAGCGCGAGGGAGAGGCGGGGCTAAGGAGATGTGGGCGGGGAGGGGCGGGTCAAAAGACAACAGGGTCGAGATGGAGCGTACGGGGGGACGCATGCGCACTCCACCACCCTTTGGTTCTTATACCTACTTGGGAAAGACGCGCGCCATTGGGTAAAGTGGAAGAAGAGTAGTGAGTCCGTGGAGCCCTGGTCTCTTGCGATACTTATTATTCGGCTTCTCTGACTTTGTTGTCACAACGTGGACTGCGTGGTAACCTAGGCCACTGAAACTTCCCAGAAAGACCAGTCCCTCGCCTCCGTCTCCAAGGAAACAGACGCAGACTACCGAGCGCCCAGAGGGACTAATCTCTCACGGAAAAACGAAGCTCGCCACTGCCTGCTCAGCTAGGCTTTAAGTACTATCCTTCAGCGGGCCCCACCCATCATCCCAAAGAATTGTCATATTTCTCTTCTCATCAAACCCCATAACTTTCTTCTCCATGCTTACTCTTGCCTAATGACTTTGCTTCCTATTTCATTAAGAAAATTGTGGGGATCAGTAAACGCACATTTTCATGTCTCATTTACTTTGTCTCCCTTCTATGACTATATAAACTGCCTATTAAGGCCGATTTAGACAACTGTACGCTGAATCCTACCCTCCTCATTTTTTTTTAAAGATTTTATTTATTTATTTGATAGAGATCACAAGTAGGCAGGGAGGCAGAGAGAGAGAGGGGAGGAAGCAGGCTGTCCGCAGAGCAGAGAGCGGGATGTGGGGCTCGATTCCACGACCCTGGGATCACGACCGGAGCCGAAGGCAGCGGCTTTAACCCACTGAGCCACCCAGGCGCCCCCTCATTTTTTTTTTAAGATACCGCCCTAGCAATTCCCGTTTTCTCCTATCACCCTCCCTGTATTATTCCCATCGGTATAACACCATATTTTAATTTCTGCTATTAAAAAAAAAAGTGACTAGGGGCACTTTGCGTGGCTCAATTGGTTAAGCATCTGCCTTCTGCTCAGGTCATGATCCCAGGATCCTGGGACTGATCCCACATCAGACTTCCTGCCCAGCCGGGAGCCTGTTTCTCCCTCACCCTCTGTCTACCGTTCCCTCTGCTTGTGCGCTCTCTCTCGCTCTCTCTCTGTCAAATACATAAATAAATAAATCTTTTCTTTAATTAATTAAATAAAAAATAACAAAATTTTTTAAAATAAAAATTTAGAAAAATGTTAAAAGTGGCCACTTTCCATCTAGCTGTCCCGGCTTTCTGCTTCACTTTACAGCACAACTCCTCGAGAGGTTTGACTACTGTTGCCCATTCCTTTCCATCTCTTCAATCAGGCTTTCATTATCTACCTCTCCATTAAAACTGTCCTTGCCAACACCACCAGTGTCCTCCACTTTGCTAAACAGCACAGTCACTTCTCCATCCTCATCTTACTTGGCCTATCTGTAGCATTTGACAGAGTGGATCACTCCTTCCTTGAAATACTTTGTAAACTAGGTGCCCAGGAAACCACTCTCTTGAATGGCTTCCTGACCCCTTCTCTATTCCTTTACTTGTTCTTCCTCTTCTCCCTCTCTTTTCCTCTATCCACTCCCACTCCATTCAAGTTCTCTTCCAGTCTTGTGACTTCGGATGCCATCTCTACCTGGATGTCTCCCATACTCATATCTCCAGAGTCTCCACTGAATTCCAGCCACATACATCCAGCCACCCACTCAACATCTCTTCTTGGGTGCCTAATAGGCAACTCTAACATGCAACTCTCTCCCCCAGCTCAAAATGACAACTCTCTTCCTGGAGTCACCCTTGATTCATCTTTTGATTCAGCTCTCATCCCACATCCAAGTCTCAGCAATACCTTCAAAGTACATCTGGAATCATACTTCTTACGACCACCACCCAACATACACACACCTACCTTTCCTCTCACACCCAGACTACAACCTTGCAGGACAAAGAGACCTGCCTGCCAAATTCCAGCCCACAGATTTTTTTGTCTTGTGTTCCAAAAGTTGCTTCTTCTTTCAAGATCCATCTCAAATCATGCCTCCTCCACAATCTCCTAACTAGCTTTTTTTCAAAAAGTGAAAATCCAGGATGCTTGGGTGGCTCAGTCGATTGAGTGTCTGACTCTTGGTTTTGGCTCAGGTTATGATCCCAGGATCATGAGATAGAGCCCTGTGTTGGCTCCACCCTTAGCTCCAAAGTCTGCTTGTTCCTCTCTGTCCCTCTCTGCCCCTCTGCCTACTTTCTCTCTCTCTCTCTAAAGATAAATAAAATCTTTAAAAAAAAAAAAGTGCAGGGTGCCTGAGTGGCGCGTCAGTTAAGTGCTTGCCTTCAGCTCAGGTCATGATCCCAGGGTCCTGGGATTGAGCCCCACATCAGCCTCCCTTCTCAGCAGAGTCTGCTTCTCCCTCTCACTCTGCTGCTCTCCACCCCTCCCCCCAGCTTCTGCTCTCTCTCTCTCACTCACTTTCTCAAATAAATATAATCTTTTTAAAAATTTGTTTAAACAAAATTCTTTAAAAGTGCAATTCCAAAAGTCTGTCAGTAAGAACCTAGACTGAGGTGCCAAACTGACCAATTCTGATATCCTTCTATGCCAATAATTTGCCAGAAATGAGTCAAGCTCTGCTCTGTAGATGGCCTCAGTGCCCATCTGGACTGATTTGTTCACAGGGATTCTGCCTGATCCCTGTAGCTCCTGGTTCAGTGATCTCCACAACAAGCCAGTCTGTCTGCTGGAACAGTGCTAAGGAAGATGGCTGACAATTTTTAAAGAAATCCACTGAGAAATAAATATAAATGTCCAGTCTTTTATCCAACTCATAGGGAAAACTGCTGGCAGTGATAATCAACAAGAAATAAAGCCAAAAATAACCAAAAGAGAATATAGGAATCTTAGATCTGCAAAATTTGACCTGAGAAAAATGGAATTGATGGAAGGAATAACCAACAAAACCTTAAGATACAAGATGTTGTTACTAAAATTTCAGAGGGAGCCAGAACCCAATCCACAAGTCAAATCTTTTCAAAATTCAAATAGATTTCTTTGTAGTCAGAAATAAAACAAAAATGCCCACTATATGATGGTTATATGAGAGGTCCTGGCTAGTGCAGTAAGGCAAGACAAGAAAAAATGTAAGATCTGAACAGAAAGAGCAAAACCTTTGTATTCAGACAATACGGCTATCAACACAGAAAAGCAAAATGATTCTAAAAACCACTGGAAATTTCAAAAGATGTCAGCATTGTTGCTACTACACAAAATTCAATTGTATGTCCCTTTTTTTTTTTTTAAGATTTTATTTATTTGAGAGAGAGCACAAGCAGGGGGAGTGGCAGACAGAGGGAGAGGGAGAAGCAGGGAGCCTGATGCAGGATGCGGGGTGATCCCAGGACTCTGGGATCATGACCTGAGCAGAGGACAAATGCTTAACCAACTGAGCCATCCAGGTGCCCCAATTGTATTCCCTTTAAATACCAATAACAAGGGGCGCCTGGGTGGCTCAGTGGGTTAGGAACCTAGGTGGTTCAGCTCGGGTCATGATCTCGGGGTCCTAGAATGGAGTCCTGTATCTAGCTCTCTGCTGGGCGGGGAGCCTGCTTCCTCCTCTCTCGCTCTCTGCCTGCCTCTCTCTGCCTACTTGTGATTTCTCTCTGTCAAATAAAGAAAACAGAAACCCTTTAAAAAAAATACCAATAACAAATATGTAATTTCTAAACGTATTATTTACAATAACAGCCAAATCATATTATACCTTAGAATAATTTTAATTTTGCAAGATCCTTATGAAGAAAACTATAAAATGTTACTGCGATTTGTAAAAATAATAAGACTTAAATAAACGAGGCAACTAGTGAGGTCATAGATGGAGCAATTTAGTATTATAAAATGGCAATTCTGTACAAATTCTATGCAATTCCAATTGAAATCCCAAAAAAATGTTTTCCTGGAACTTAGTAGACTGATTCTAAATTTTGTGCAGAGGATCCAAATATAGCTGAAACAGCCTTGTAGGAGAAGAAAGAATGCTTCCCATAAATAAAATAGAATTCGGTTTTCTCTTTAAAATTTGGAGTATCTGGCTACAGCGGGCTCTCACTTATGGAGAATAATAATCAGCTAGAGTTGACTTGCCACTGCCCCTTCAGATAGAAGACTTGCTCTCCAGTTCACTCAGCACATTGTCCTTATTTAAGGTACCTGCCTGATCTTGTAGATATTTGTATGATATTGCCTCACACCCTCCCACCTGGAGTGGGAGGATAGGGTAAGAGGAATGGAAGAGATTATTTGAAATTATATAGGTTCTATATAGGTTCTGTTTGGTAAATGTCCCCCTGGTGAGCTGGCAAACAGAAAGAAGAAAAGAGTAGATTGTGTGACTCTTAAGAGTTTGATGCCTCTGGTAGTGATCTGAGTATGATCATGGGAATGTGTGGCAGTGAAGAGATGGAGAAAAGCACGCGAGAAGTTATAATGTGAGGGAACTGGAAGGTCCAAATGGCACAAGGGTTGGAAATGTCGGCTTCCCTGAGACCAATATGTGGAACTGGGTGAAGCGGAAGATCCTAAGCCAAGAACT
>RCUC01129442.1:0-20016 GCA_003697995.1 Taxidea taxus jeffersonii
GAATTGAGCCCCGCATCCGGCTCCCTGTTAAGCAGGGAGTCTGCTTTTCTCTCTCCCTCTGCCTGCTGCTCTGCCTACTCTCTGTCAAATAAATAAATAAAAATCTTTAAAAATTTTTTTAAAAAGAGCTTTCTTAATATGCACATATAGTTAATTTTAAAAGTAAAGAAATGGGTATGGAATAAAAGTACACAAGGTATGTGCAAGGGCTAGCAAACAGGTTGATTTGCTGAAGTAAAAAATTCAGCCAGGATATAATGAAAAAATAGCTGTAGAGGTAGGTAGTTTCGATTATGGAGTTTTGAATATTGTGCTAATTATCTTTGGAAAGCGTTGGGGAATGTGGAGAGACTTCTGAACTGAAGAGGTATTTACTCTGAAAATGCTAATTTGGTAACAGTGTACAAGATGGGAGTGGGAGGAGCCCACACTTGCTCCTGTGGCCTTAAAGGACCTATGTCTACCTCTCCAGCCTCATTCTACCACTATCACCATAGTCACAATTGCCTTTTTGTTCCTCAAATTGGGAGAGTTTATTCCTGACTTGAGCCTTTATACCTGACTACACCCTCTGCCTGGAATGCTTTTCCCCCGACATCAGACCTTCTTCTAGCTGCTGTTTTTTTCCATTCTATGTCTTCACTCAAATGGGAGATGCTTTCTCTAACCACCCATGGTTCTTTTCTCTCTTTTACTATCACATCACTCCATTTTATCTTCTTCATGGCATTTGTCTCTCTGAAGTTTTTTATTACAAGCTCTGTGCCTCCTTTCCGGTGAGTGAAAGTCCTGACTGAGGGCAGCTTTAACTGTCTTGTTTCCACTTTATCCCCTGCAGTGGGCAGGGGATAAATCTTTATCACCCTAGTGGGCACCCATTTATTAAATGGATTAAAAGCTAAGGGGTGAAGACATCTGTCAGGGACCAATTATACCTAGTTCTGATTTGAGATTTACTGTCCCAGTCATGCACTCATTTTCATTCTTGCACTCATTCTGCATCAGTCCATTTATTAAGCCATGGCTTTGCACTTAGGTATTGTACTGAGGTTTTTGTTTTTTGTTTTTGTTTTAGTTTTTATTTATTTATTTTGAGAGAGTGGGAGAGAGCCAGAGTAGATGGGAGAAGCAGAGGGAGAAGCAGACTCCCCGCTGAGTAGTGAGCTGGATGGAACTGGATTCCAGGACCCTGAGAGGAGGACTCCAGTGGAAGGCAGATGCTTAACCTACTGAGCCACCCAGGTGCCCAATACTGAGGTTTTAAGAAGGAATCAGAACTCGATTTCGTTCTGTCCTTAATGAACTCAGTTTGGCAGACTCAGCGACAGCTGCTATGCTTTCCAACAGACCCTGAAAGGGCCACGGGAAGGTCACTTTCCTCCACTGATACCTGGTCAGAACCGCTCCCCCAACTCCCAACTCTGGGGACCAAAGTGACCTCAGGCTGCTGAGGAACAGCCTATCCCCCTTGGGTCCAGAGCCAGGGTCTTGATGAGTCCGCGAACGCGGCCATCCTGGTGAGATCTGCCCTTCCCTGTCTGGGGAGCCTAGGCGACCGCCACCAAGCTCCCCTCAGGTCTGGGATCCGAGCACAGGAGGCCAAGCTCACCGCCTGCCGGGTGGGCGGGGTGTCCGCGGGGCCCGGCAGAGGGCCCGGCCATCTGCCGCGAGGCCAGAGCGGCTCGGCTGCTGCCGGGGGCGGAGCTCGCGCCGGGGCGGGGCCGCTTCGGGGTCGGGGGAGGGGAGCGGGCCGAGCAGCCGCGCAGAGCCGGGAGGGCCGCGGCCACCGGAAGAGTCGCCGTCGCCAGCCGAGCCTGGAGAGTGGGGAGCGGAAGCGGCGGCCGCGGAGGCGGCAGGCGGCGCTGGGACCCGGGAGCGGCCGGAGAACAAGGGAGCTGGCGCCGCGGCCGGCCGCCGAGCTAGGCTGAGCCGCTGGGCCGCGCCGAGCGCCGTCGCCGCCCGAAAGGCCCGGCCGGGCCGCGGGAGCAGGCCGCGCGCGGGCCGCCGGGCCCGAGGCCGGAGCCATGGGCGAGACCAAGATCATCTACCACCTGGACGGGCAGGAGACGCCGTACCTGGTGAAGCTGCCCTTGCCCGCTGAGCGCGTCACCTTGGCGGACTTTAAGGGCGTACTGCAGCGACCCAGCTATAAGTTCTTCTTCAAGTCTATGGACGACGATTTCGGGTGAGGATGGCCCCTGCCTCACCTCCTGGGAGCCCCGGCCCCTCCGTTCTCGGGGCCTACTCGGCCAGTTTGGACTCCCCTTGTTACACTGGCTTCTAGCCCTACTCTGGATTCCAGGGGGCGACTTGGGCATTTGAGGGGCCCCCCGGTTTTTCCAGAGGCTGGAGTTCTAGCCCCTTTAGGGACTTTCCTTTTACCTCTTGTGGGGGACCTAGGCCCCCCTAGTTTAGGAGGACGTCTAACTCCCCAAAAGCAACCAGAGTTCCAAGCCGCCTTCACCTCCGCAGAGCCAGTGGCCTACATAGACAGACACACCCCCCCCCCTCCACCGGATTCCAGAGCCAGAGCCCCCAACCTGCCGCCTGCCAAGGGAGCCACCTTTTTAGCAGAGACTTGGGGTGTTTGGCACCCGGCCTTTGCCCTTTCCATCTTTTCAGCACCCAACTCAGAGCCATATTTGGAGTAATGCATCCAGGGGCTATGCTGTGGGACTTTGAACTGGGGGGAGTGGGAAGGAGGGCTCTAGGGCCAGGCTGCAAGCTGAGGCCAGCAAACCTAATGTTTATTTAGCTGTCTCCCCTTCCTTGTGGGGTGTTTAGAATGTTGTCAAGGAATCGGAGTGCCTGACCCCTGAGAAGTACCCACTGGCCTAGGTGCTGATTTCCCTTCAGAATTGGGGCCTTTTTCCTCCAGATGGTAGTCAAGGGAAAGGCCTCAGAGCCTGGATGGGAGGGCCAGGAAGCTCTCTTGGTGTTCTTCATCTTCCTCTCCCTGGCAGGGTCTTCTCCATCCAGCTGCAGGGCTTTGGACAGGCGGAGTTTGGAAGCAGTGACTTCCCCTTTAAGAAGGGATGGAATGTTGGAGCCGGAAGGTTCTGTAGCAGCTGGCCTGGGAGGGGGAGCCTGGCCCATCCCCTCACCCCCCCCCCCCACTCCCAAGGGACTGGGGGAGGGGGAGGCCCCCAGACTTGCCTGCCCCACACTAACTGGGCACTGGGCCTGGAGGCCTGTGGGGAAGGCCTTCCTGAGCCCTACAGACCTAAAGGCTGTCTTTCCAGCCCCAGCCTGAGGCCTGCACTGCCCTTTTTAGAGCTGAGGCCCCAGAGCTGAGTGAAGGGAGACATTCTCCTTCCTGGTGTTTATCAGTCTGGCTTCTCTTCTGGGACCCCTGCCCTTTTGGCCCTGGGAAGCAAGCATCTTCTCTCCTTTTCTGCCTAGCATGTTTTGCTGTCACCTTTCCCTATGGAACTCAGGGTTTGATGAACCCATGAGCTCCTATGTGTGAGAGAGCTTTGTACAGTGGGAAGTGCTGTGCAGCTCCTGACCACTCTGGGTTCTGTTGCTGTTCCTACCCTGGGGTGGGTACTCCTGATGTAGTAATGATTGCCTGGCTTCAGTCCAGAGACAGACACCCCTGACTGGAAGATTCTGAAGGAGGATTGATCTGCAAGGGGTGAGAGTGAGGGGGCAGATGCCTTGGTGTGGTAAGAGAAAAAGAGAGTTGGAAGAGACCAAGGTGCCCCCTCAGGGTATGGGATAGGGCAAATCCTCTAGAGCCCAGTGTGCTGGAGCCACCCTTGGACTGGATGCCTTGGGGGACTAGGATAGGTATGTGTCTCCACTCTCAACTCACCCCTGAACCCAATGGGTTTAGCCCCCCATTGTAAACCTAGACCTCTTTGGGCTGCCTCCCACTCCCCCCCCCCCCAGGCTGCTGTCAAGCCAGGCCTAACCACAGTCATAGGAGGGTCCCCATTTCATCTGCTCACTGTTGACTTGATATTGTTTTTTAAATCCACTGCCCTTTCACTCACTCTTTCTTAGCTTGACCCAGTCAGTAATATGAAGTCACAGGTCTGATTTTCTATTTGTATTTCTTTCTGGAATATGTTAAAAATAAATACTTAACTATTGAATTAAACATTCATTCAGGTGCGCCTGAAGCAATCTTGCATACGTTAGTGGTACTTGAACTGTCCTTGGCAAAGTATCTTAGTAGACTTTCTTAACAGGGTTGAGAACAAAGCCAAAGGAGGAGATTGATTTTGTTTTTATTCCCAGAAGGATTATTGAGCAGGAGAGGGCTAGAGCTGTCTGATCACAGAGAACTAGTAGCTGAGAAGTTTATATCTTTCATTTATTTAACAGATGTTTTTATGATGCTTCAGTGTGCATGCACTGATCTAAATGCTTTTCAAATCTTTACTCATGCAGTCATCTTAACAGCCCTATGAAATAAGTAGTAATATCCCCAGTTTATAGAGGAAGAAACTAGAGCGCAAAGAAAAAGTAAGTAACTTCCCCAAGGCCACACAACTAGTAAGTGGCAGAGCTTGATTTGTGCATCAGAAATCTGGCTCCAAAGTCTAAGGCCTTAATCACACAATTGTAGGTGTTACTATTATCTTCACCATTGCATAGATACATCCTCTCTAAAGGAGATGCTGAGCCTTGGCAAACTATAGAGGTGATAGGGCTGCCACTTAGCCCCTTGAGAGCAGGGTCAGGTAGAGGCCAGCGACCTCTGCTGACAGCTGGGAGAGTGGGTCAGAGGAGAAAGGCTGCTCTCCAAGCTCACCCTCTGAAGTTCCAGTTGGTGAAGCCTGAGGACTCCCCAACTCCCATCTGGTCTCCAGAAGTATTTGTCAAGCTAAGGTAGGCCAGACCCTCTTAAATTGCTGCAAAAATGAAGGAAGAATAAACATTTTCAGCACTGAGGAAGATGGGGGACAGAGGCTAGAGTGGCCTCGAGGTGGGCGGGAGCAACATGGGAAGTTGGGCTACCAACTGTGTTGTTCCTTGCTCTGTGTCACATACTGCTGTGCCTCTGGGCCTTCTCCCCAGAGTACATTGCTCTTCCCTTGTCTTCCCCATGTGCATATTGCCCCATCCTCTGCATTGAGCTTTTAAAGTTATGGCACTTTATCCCATTTATCCTTATACCTACCCAGCTCCTAGCCAGGAAGTGACACCTAAGAAATACTCAACAGATGTCTGTCCAGTGCACACCTCTGCTGCTCTTATGGTTCTGACCACTTCCCACTTGCCGTATACTTGCGTGAACTATCCATTGGGCCATAACCTCTAAGGACAAGGCAGGCTCCTGGTCTGATGCACCTTGAAGTTTATACAGTAGCAAGCACAGGATTTAAAACCCGCTGGGTTCTTAGCAAAGGCTTTTTTTTTTTTTTAAAGATTTATTTATTTATTTATTTGACAGAGATCACAAGTAGGCAGAGAGGCAGGCAGAGAGAGAAGAGGAAGCAGGCTCCCTGTTGAGCAGAGAGCCTGATGTGGGGCTCGATCCCAGGACCCTGAGATCATGACCTGAGCCGAAGGCAGAGGCTTTAACCCACTGAGCCACCCAGGCGCCCCAGCAAAGGCTTTTTAATTGAACGACGATGGACAATGAGTGATGCGCAGATTTGTTTGGTCCCTGCCCTTAGAAACTTACACCAAGTTGGAAAGAGTATGGAACCTGCTAAAAATTGGCACAGCTAATAGTTAGCTTTTATTGTAAGCCAAGATCATGCCAGGCACTCACAAATCCCACTTACTAGGGTAAGACAAAGGTTTGGAAAAGTTAAGAAACTTCTCTAAGCTAGGAAAACTAATATGTGGCAGAATTAGAACCCAGATTTGTTCAACTCTGCTTGGGGCGCGGGCGTGTTAGTGTTATGCAACCCTGAGCCATTCATCTCCACGGTGGGAGGGGGAGGCCTGTCTGAGGTCCCCCAAGGCTGTTGCTGAAGATCAGCTGATTGTTATGAGTCAGCAGAGCCTTGGCGACCTGTCGGTGACCCCTAGAAAGAGAGGAAACATCTGTAGCATTGGAGCTATGTGGTGGGGCCTGCTGTGTGGGGGGTGGAGTGGTGGGGACTCAGCAGCAGTTTCCCACCACAGGGAGACCCTCTCTAGAGCAGGTCAATCTCTGCCCTGCGACCCACATACCCCATTTTCCTTTGAGCCCCAGTTCCAATATTGGACTGCAAGCTTAGGGTACCTTCTGGCCAGCGTGGCTGATGACTCTGAGCTATCTCCATGTCCCTTCTTTTTGGCATGTTCTATCCTTAGGCTTTCTGCCATCGTGGGCTTGACCAGAATGATTAGAGCTGCTTTCCCAGGGTCTTTGTGGGGTTGGAAATGGTGGAGGAACCAGAGCTGGATGGGAGGGAGAAGGGCAGGCTCAGTCTTTGAACTTGGCTGTGAGTCCAAGAATGTGAGCATCATAAGGAGCCAAGCACGTTCCCGGCTCTGGGCAGAAGCTGCTCCAAGAACAAGGAAGGAGTAGACTTCCCAGCCTCCTTTCTTGCTGTCTTCCCTCTCTACTCACAACCCCAGGCATGTCTTCCTCTTGCCCCTGATCACATCTTTCCAGCTCTGTACTCCTAGAGTGTTTGACACAGTCTGGGGTTCTCAAACTTTTCCATTCCTTTCCCTAGCCCCAAACTATAATCGTGGTCTGACTTCTTGCCTTGATGTATCCCCTGAGCCAAACTACATGCCTGTACACATCCCACCCCCTCCATGCCCCACATCACTGTCTCCTCCCCACCCCCCCACCACACATACAGATCCACATCACCTGTCACTGTAAGAGAAAAAATGTGAAATACCATGGAAAGACTGTAGGTTTTGCAGTCAGGCAAGCTTGGGGTTGAATTCCAACTCTGACATCTTCTACCTCATCATAAAATGAGGATCTTGTCCTTACAATGAAGGTGATGTGAAGATTATACATTCTAACTATAGGGAGATATGATGGTATAATAGGTAAGAAAAAAGGCTAAAGAATCATGCTGACTAGGATTCATATTCCAGCTTTTATTAGTGTGTGACTGTAAATGAGTTTCTGGACCTACTGAGCTTTAGTTTCCCTATCTGTATCTATCTTAGCATTGCTGTGAGTAGTAAATGGCCCAAGGAAAGTGCTTAGCTTAGTGCTTGGCCCATGATTCATGCTTAGTAAATGAAAGCAGTTGGTATTGTTAGCATAATGGCAGTGGGGGATGTTCATTAGACACCTTTTCCCCTTCTCTTTCCTAATTTACTTAAACTCTTCATCCACACCTCCCAGAAGAATGTCAGGATTCCCAAGAAGGAAAAGACAGAAATAAGGGTGTGCTTTTTCCTAGTTTAGGGTCAGAGGGAAAGAATAAGTCCAGTCCAGAAGAGCTATGTTGGGACTGGATAACATACTCTTGGAATTGTAGGGAGTAGCCACATTTATGGGGGACAGTAATTTGTCAGGAGTCATTTGCAATCACCTAATGACTGAGATGGCGTCTGGCCTGGGCAGGGCTGGTGTCTTCCTGGTGGAGCTAAAGAGCAGTCCCTGGGTGACCCCCGCTTCTGCTCCCATTTGAATACGCTTAGGCTGATGGCATGATGCCCAGTTTAGGGTGGAGAGGCCCTTGAGTTAGGATTGTGAGGACCCTTCCATTTCCACCCCCAGAAAGCTCACTCTACACCCCCACCCTTTCCCTGCAGAGTGGTGAAGGAGGAGATCTCTGACGACAATGCCAAGCTGCCCTGCTTCAATGGCCGGGTGGTGTCTTGGGTAAGGAGCCCTCCTCAGCCCTCTCTCCTCCTGCGTCCCTGTGGTGGACTAGACAGGAAAAGCATTGCTAAGATTATAGCTAGTGGTTTTATACTTCAATATCTGACTCTCCCCTGAGTTTTCTACCTGAACTGTTTCTCACCCCAGATTCTGTAGCCTTGGTCAAAGGTGTGGGGGGTGGGGGAGGTGGAATGTGGGGAAGGGAGGGACAGAAACACTCAGCAGAGACACAGATGTCTCCTATGCCCTTTGAGGCACTTTGCCACAGGTTCCAGCCAACCTCTGTCTGGGACCACTGACCCTTGTTCTCTGCCCCCATCCCACTTCAATAGCTCGTGCCTTCCATCCTCCCCATCCATGAGCAGTGAGTCCAGTCATCATTCCAGCTGACCTTGCACAGTCCTGTCTCTCCTGCCTCCATATCCCCTGGTTCATTCTCCCCAAGTCTGCATGCTGTGCCAGAAGCCAGCTATCTGCTGTTTCCCTGGTGCCCCTGTACCATACTACCCAACCGTTCTTTCCCCGTCAGCTGGTATCTGCCGAGGGCTCCCACCCAGAGCCAGCTCCCTTCTGTGCTGACAACCCATCAGAACTGCCACCGCCCATGGAGCGCACAGGAGGCATTGGGGACTCCCGGCCCCCATCCTTCCAGTGAGTGTGGCCTGAGAGTGGAGCTGGCCCATGGGGGAGGCCTGCATCAGCTCAGCCCAGGGCTGGGGGGAGGGAACCCCCAGCCTGCCCCCTCTCCCACCAAGTCCTCTCTTCCCGACAGCCCTCATGCTGGTGGAGGCAGCCAGGAGAACCTGGACAATGACACAGAGACGGACTCCTTGGTGTCTGCCCAACGCGAACGGCCACGCAGGAGGGACGGTCCAGAGCATAGTGCGTCTTCCCTGAACAGATGCCTTCCCTCCCCATCCCTATGCCTTCCCCCATTGCTTCCATTCAGCTACCCACTTCTTTGCCCTTTCCCGAGCTCTGGGTATGCCTGACCCCAGTGCAGCCTCAAGCCCAGCCCTGTGCCTCCCTTCCCTGCTGCATGGGCACTGTGAACCCAGCTGCCTCTGTTCCCTGCAGCAACCCGGCTAAATGGAACTGCAAAGGGGGAGCGGCGGCGAGAGCCAGGGGGTTATGATAGCTCATCCACCCTTATGAGCAGCGAGTTAGAGACCACCAGCTTCTTTGATTCGGATGAGGATGACTCTACCAGCAGGTGGGGCTTTGGTTTCACTGGTACTATGGGGCAGGTGACCCCCCGAGGAGCCCTGACTCCACCTCCCCCCCAGGATGGTGGGACCCTGGGAGGGCTGTGGGCTTTGCATAAGGGACTTGGGCCCTGCGGTGCCTCTTGTGGGGCAGGGCTGGGCCAGCCTGGTGGGGAACGACTGTGGGCCCCCCAGGTTCAGCAGCTCCACAGAGCAGAGCAGCGCCTCACGCCTGATGAGAAGACATAAGCGGCGGCGGAGGAAGCAGAAGGTTTCGCGGATTGAGCGGGTACGGGACCTGAGATGCCAGGGATGGGTGGGGGCAGACTGAGCCCTGTGCAGGCAGATCCAGGCTGTGTGCTTCCTGAGACCCCCTTCTTTTGGGCCAGCATTTGAGCCATAGAGGGGTGGGGAGGCCAAGGGCTGAGGAGGAGCTAGGTGGGAGCAGTGAGTTCTTGCCATCCCTGCATGCTGCTCAGTGCCTCTGTCTATTCCAGTCCTCGTCCTTCAGCAGCATCACGGACTCCACCATGTCACTCAACATCATCACTGTCACTCTCAACATGGGTGAGTCTGGTGAAACAACACTCTTGAGGGCCTACCTACCATATGCCAGACACTGGGCAGACTTGAGTTCATAGAGGCACAAGATATGTTCCTTGCCCCCGAGGAGCATTCTCTCATAAACATAAACTGGTATATAAACGTAAACATCAACTGACTATTTCAGTAGCTCACAATCAGGGCTACGACAGAGGTAAGCACAGAGAGCTGTGGAAATGGAGGATGGTATCAGGGAAGGTTTCCTGGAGGAAGTAATTTCTGATTCCTATCCCCTTCCCTTTTTCAGCCATTGCTTGTCACTCTCTGTTTTCTGCCCTAGGTGCTATGTTTAGGAGATAGTTGGTTGTAGTAAAAAGAGCCCCAACCTTAGAATTTAAGTCTGAGTTGAATCCTGGCTTTGCAACTTAATGGCTTAGAAAAGTCATTGAGGTTCTCTGAACCTCAGTTGCCTGCTTTGTAAAATGGGACTAAGAGTCCCTGTGGCAGGGACGCCTGGGTGGCTCAGTTGGTTGGGCGGCCGCCTTCGGCTCTGGTCATGATCCCAGCGTCCTGGGATCGGGTCCCACATCGGGCTCCTTGCTCGGCAGGGAGTCTGCTTCTCCCTCTGCCTGCCTCTCTGTCTGCCTGTGCTCGTTCTCTCTCTCTCTAACAAATAAATAAATAAAATCTTTTTAAAAAAACCATTAAAAAAAAAAAGAGTCCCTGTGGCAGAGCTGGCAAGGACTAAATGGAAGTATGCTTAACCATACTGAGCGCAGGGCCTGATTCAGTTTCACTGAAACATTAGTTCCCATCCCTTTCCACCCTTTTCTAATAAGGGGCTCAGAATTTGGGTGGCAGCCTTACTCCCCTCTTAAGGTTGTGTCACTCTCTATAGAAAAGTACAATTTTCTGGGCATCTCCATTGTGGGCCAGAGCAACGAGCGTGGTGACGGAGGCATCTACATTGGCTCCATCATGAAGGGTGGGGCTGTGGCTGCAGACGGACGCATCGAGCCAGGCGATATGCTGTTACAGGTACTGCTGCCCCTGGAGGAGGTGCTGGGGTTGGGGTGCAGGGGGATAATCTCCACCCCTGTACCTGGCTCATTTAGAGACCACTGCTTGGTCGGGGGAAGACCTCCTGATCCACTAAGCTTAGCTTCCCTACCCATCTCCCCAGCCCAGCTGCTTATCCCACTTCTGGCCCTTTCTTCCAGGTAAACGAGATCAACTTTGAAAACATGAGCAATGATGACGCGGTCAGGGTCCTGCGGGAGATTGTGCACAAACCAGGGTATGGATGGGATGGGACATGGGAAGGAGGGAGCAGGCACTTCTGGCCATCAGGCAGGGGGCTTATTTGGACTCCATGCATCTGGTCCTCAGTAGGAACCCCCTTGCTTTCAGGCCTATCACCCTGACTGTAGCCAAGTGCTGGGACCCAAGTCCACGTGGTTGCTTCACACTGCCCAGGAGTAAGTGGTTGGGGGACTCGGCCCTAAAGCTGGTGCTTGGTACACGTGAACCCTGTCTCTCCATACTTATGTGTTGCCCTGAACCCTCATACCTTCCCTATGGGGCCTGGCAGTGGGCAGCCCCTGACTCTCCTCCTCCCTGCAGGTGAGCCCATCCGGCCCATTGACCCTGCAGCCTGGGTCTCCCACACTGCAGCCATGACCGGCACCTTCCCTGCCTATGGCATGAGCCCTTCCCTGAGCACCATCACCTCCACCAGCTCTTCTATCACCAGCTCCATCCCTGACACAGAGCGTGAGTGTCCAGCCCTGCCCCCTAGGCCCAGCAGGCGGGCCGGGTGGGAGGGACTGATGAAGGCCCACATGGAGACTCTTGCTTAAAAGTCAGAGGGGGCGGGCGCCTGGGTGGCTCAGTGGGTTAAAGCCTCTGCTTTCTGCTCAGGTCATGATCCCAGGATCCTGGGATCGAGTCCCGAGTCCCGCATCTGGCTCTCTGCTCGGCAGGGAGCCTGCTTCCCTTCCTCTCTCTCTGCCTGCCTCTCTGCCTACTTGTGATCTCCGTTTGTCAAAAAAAAAGAAAAAGAAAAAAGTCAGAGGGGGCTGGAGAGGGGGCTGAGTTCATTCCAGCTACCTCACACTGCAGCTTCCCTCAGTGGACACCTGACCCTCACTAAACAGTGTTTGCCTCTGAGCTTGTATTGAGCACCCTGTGAGCCTCAGTTTCCTCTAGTAAAATGGGACTAATGATATGCACTCTACCGGGTTCCGGGGTGAGGGAGGGAGGGTTTAATGAGAGGATATAAGTGAGGCCCCCATCCCAGGATGTGGCATGAAGTAAGCACTCAGTAAATGACTGCCATTTTTACTGTAACACACATATTATACACTATGCTAAGCACCTTCATTTATATTATTTCTCTCTTCAAATATCCTTGCAAATATAGGGCACTGGGGTGGCTCAACTGGTTAAGCATTTGACTCTTGATCTCAGCTCAGGTCTTGATCTCAGGGTTGTGAGCGCAAGTCCTGTGTTGGGCTCCACACTGGGTGTGGAGCCTACTTAAAAAAAAAAAAAATCCTTGCAAAATAAATATTAAAGTCCCTGTTTTTACAGAGGAGGAAACTAAGTGTCCTGGAAGTCAGTAATGTGCCCACCATTGGTCCGTAGTCATTAGACGGTAGAGCTGCAGTGCAGACTCCTCTCTACCTAACTCTGTAGCCTTTTTCTGCCTCATCATTCTGCCTCCCACCCCCAGGCCTAGACGACTTCCACCTGTCCATCCACAGTGACATGGCTGCTATTGTCAAAGCCATGGCCTCCCCTGAATCTGGGCTGGAGGTCCGTGACCGCATGTGGCTCAAGATTACCATCCCCAACGCTTTCATCGGTGAGAGGGCCACATGGTGGGATGAAGGACAGGGTGGGGAGTGATGGGGCAGGGCAGGCTGGGGGCTGAAGATCTCCCTTGGGCCATTCCCTTGAGCTGGAACCAGCCTTTGCCTTTTGGCTTCTGGGAGGTCAGAGGAGCCAAGTCAGGTGGGCCTCCCAGTCAAGTGGTGGCCTTGCCCCCAGGCTCGGATGTGGTGGACTGGCTATACCACAACGTAGAAGGCTTCACGGACCGGAGAGAGGCTCGCAAGTACGCCAGCAACCTGCTAAAAGCCGGCTTCATCCGCCACACTGTCAACAAGATCACCTTCTCTGAGCAGTGCTACTATATCTTCGGTGACCTCTGTGGCAGTATGTGCCTCCCCCACCTCCTTGCTCTGTCCCCTGGCTGGGAGTGGGGAGGTGCATAGGGATGTGGCTGCAGACCCCAGGGAGCCCACATGAGTCATGAGCAGGCAGCCAGGCTGGGGGCCCAGCTTGAGGCCTGACACGGGCCTCCCTCTCTAGTAGAAGCAGAGCCCATTCAGGCCTTTTCACCTGCTCTGCATCCCCGTCTTGGGGCTGGCATTTTCTAAGTGCCTCCTCTGTTTCTGGCCTATGCTGGTTGTTTCTGAGCATCATCTCACCCTCACTCAATCCTCACAACCCCCGCCTCCTCACCTTCAGGAAGATGGATCACTGTCCCTATTTCAGCCAAGGAAACTGAGATTTAGAGAAGTTAAATAGTCCACCCATTCTCACAGCCAGATGCAGAGGAGTTAGGCCTTGGGTCCAGGTCTTTCTGGCTCCAGAATCCTTTTTCTTGCTATCATGTGGAGCTGTCTACGTATGTGGTATTGCAGAAACATTGTCTTAGCCAGGTCAAACAAAGATCCTACCATTGGCCCCTGGTCACCCTCCCAGCACCAAGCAGATTCCACCAAGGCAGGACCTGGGGCTGGCCTGAGGCCTCAAGTCCCCAACCTCCTCAGACCCTTGAGGATGGGCTGGGTCTTGGGATGAAACTGGAAAAAAAACTGTCAGGGCCAGCTTAGAGAGGACTATGAAAACTGCCCTGAGCATTCTGGACTTGGTCCTGAGAGAGTGCAAAGCCAGTGAGGGTTTTTAAGGAGGAAAGGTCTTTAGGGAACCCCCCTTCTCCTCCTGAGCACGTAGAAATCCCTTGGGAAGAAAAGGGAGTCCTCAAAACAGGACAGCATTGCTCAGGGCTGGGAGCAGAAGCCTCCTCCCAGCAGCTGCCTCTGCCTCACAGAGCCTTTTGTCTGCCCAGAGATGCTTGCTGGCTGGAGTCCAAAAACTGACTTAAAATGCTTCACATTAGGTTCTAAGACTAGAAAGGCTGTTGATGCAAAGCACAAGTTCATGATGGAGGGTGACGGGTACATAGGGTTTTGGAGTTGGACAGTTCTGAATTCAAATCCCAGCTCCGCCCTCTCTGTGTGAACATGGTAAGTGACAACCTCTCATTGCCTCAATTTCTTGATCTGTAAGTTGAAGGCAACAGTAGAACCTATCTCAGAGCTGTTTGGAGGTTAAGACAGCATGTATAATGCTTTTAGTACCATGTTTGGTTCACAGTAAGTGCTCTAAAAAAGTTTAGTACCATGTTTGGTTCACAGTAAGTGCTCTAAAAAAGTTCTCCATTATTCATAATTTTAATTTAATTTAAATTTAATTGATTCTAAGGTGAATATTTCTTTCACATTTCAGTATTTCTGAAATTGGGGTGCATCTTATAATTAATGGCTTCTTAGACTCAATCCAGTGTGGTTACTGTTGTTATCATTAGCAGAAGTCAGCCCTGGCTCTGAACCTCCAGGAACCCTTACAGCTTCTCAAGACAGCTGTGGTTTTTGCTCAAGAGATGTTGTTCTATCCCTGGGGCCTCCTGGGTCTTTATCCATGGGCTAAGGCCCCTCAGAGGCCCAGCTCAGGGATATGCTGACAGATAGGTCTTTTTCTTCTCACTGGCCAAGGTCTCAGCCTCCTCAGTAGGAAAGAATTGGGGACCTGGGATCCCCAGGAGCCCCCAGTCACTCCCCTCAGGACAGCAGCCTGAAGGCTGAAATAGTCACCAGTTCTTGGGGCATGAGCCACAGCCAGCCCCTGCTCCTCACCACCACCATCCCCCATGCTAGCTGCAGGCCTTGCCAGTGTGATGGCTTAGCTGGTAGACTCCACAGACTGCCTCAGCCCTCTTACATCCCCCTCTCCTGACCTCTTCTTTCCTGGAAACTTGAGCTGACTTACAAAGGACTCCATCTGTATCCAACAGCTGGCTGGTAGGGCAATTCCAGCTCTCTTAGAGCTCTGGGACCTGGTATGATGAGGTGTGAGCAAGGGGTGTCCCAGGTAGATCATGACTTCTGGTGGCCCCTTGTATTCCTTTTCAAGTAGTTCCAACATTGGTGTGGGCAGCCTTGCCCTTAAGGAGTACATGATTTCCTGGGGGAACCAGAGTTGTGAAACAAGTAATGTTAATACTGTGAAGAATGAGGCCTGGCTGGGAATGGGGTGGAGGGCACAGAGGAGGCACCTAAGTGGTTCTCTTTCTGAGGCCTTTCCACCTTACCCAGCAGCACCAGAAAATCCATTCGGGCCAAGGCCCTTCTGTAGTGGGGGGGGGTGCTCTGAAAGGCCTATGTTTGTTCTGGCCTATAATGGGTACTTTTTTTAGTCCTAGGTGAAGGGAGAGGGCAAAGTTTCACCTAAGTTTCCCCCAACTGCTCCCTACTCTTTACTAATGACTCATCTGGAAAGGTAAGAAGAAAATAAGCAACTCCTAGCTTCTGCTTTGGCCACAGTTTAGATTGACCTCAGGCAGGTCATTTAACCTCTCTGGACTTCACTTTCCTCATCTGGAAAAAATGTGACTGATGCCCTCTTCGCAGGCTGGTGGTAACATCTGCATGAGGTGAAGGGCTTTGATCATGCCTAATGATTTGCAGGTTTGCAGTACCTGTCTCCTAGTTCAGCTTCCCGCACTCCTCTAAGTGAACAGAGAACATTGCCCGTTTAAGACTTCTGCTCCTTCTTCCAGTTTACTAAGGAAGGAGGAGAAACTATTAGATGCCTGGAAGGGGGCCTCCCTAGGACTGGGATTTGGGTGTCAGGATTGGGCATTGAGCATCTGAAGTGGGGGGTTAGGGCCTTCCTGAGGAGGCTTTCCCTTGGTTCTGTGTCCGCAGGGGTCTCCCTCTCCACCATCTCAGATGGGTGGTGGAGGAGGTCTGAAGAAGTGAGAGATCTCTGACCTTTGCCTCCTCTCATTTTGGGGATAAACTACCACGGGTGTTAGGTGTCATCATAAATGTGCCCACCCAACCTAGAATGGGGACCTCTGTCTCCTGACCTAGGGGTGTGGGGGCATGGGATAGACCCGACTCATCTGGCCCTCTCCTCCCCTCCACAGACATGGCCAACTTGTCCCTCCATGATCACGACGGTTCCAGTGGTGCCTCTGACCAGGACACGCTGGCCCCTTTGCCACACCCAGGGGCCGCCCCTTGGCCCATGGCTTTCCCTTACCAGTACCCGCCACCCCCACACCCCTACAACCCACACCCAGGCTTCCCAGAGCTGGGTTACAGCTATGGTGGGGGCAGCGCCAGCAGTCAGCACAGTGAAGGTAAGGCAGAGGCAGCAGTGGTGGGGGCACAGGAGAGCCCCGAGCCACTTCTGCAAGCTCTGAGCATCCCCTACCCTGGGCCTGCCTGTCCCCTACAGGTAGCAGGAGCAGTGGCTCCAACCGTAGCGGCAGCGACCGGAGGAAGGAGAAGGACCCCAAGGCAGGAGACTCAAAGTCGGGAGGCAGTGGCAGCGAGTCGGACCACACAACCCGCAGCAGCCTGCGGGGGCCACGGGAAAGGGCACCTAGCGAGCGCTCGGGGCCTGCTGCCAGCGAGCACAGCCACCGCAGCCACCACTCAATGGCCAGCAGCCTGCACAGCCACCACACGCACCCGAGCTACGGTCCCCCTGGCGTGCCCCCTCTCTACGGTCCCCCTATGCTGATGATGCCCCCACCACCCGCAGCCATGGGGCCGCCAGGAGCCCCTCCGGGCCGCGACCTGGCCTCTGTGCCCCCCGAACTGACAGCCAGCAGACAGTCCTTCCGCATGGCCATGGGAAACCCCAGTGAGTTCTTTGTGGATGTGATGTGAACAAGGCCCCTCCCCCACGTCGATCCCGCTCCCCAAGGCGGCTGCGTCCCTCTCTCCATCATCCATCTTTTTTACTTTGTCTAGTACCTGAAAGGGAAATAAATTGAACTAAATTCAGGCACGCTAACTGCTCGCTGGGTGCAGCGAGGGCGGGGTGCACCCACCGGTCACCACTGCAGCCCCTAACCTGCCACCAGCCCCAGCTTGTCCCCCTGCCTACTAACCGCTGCATAGGCCTTCCCGGGATGCTTCATGTCCCTGGGACCTGACTTGCTGGTGCTGCTCCTTATTCCCCACACACACTTCAGGAGTTGACCCCAGCAGACCCCTTGTGGGCCTGCTTCTCCCTTTATCCTCACTTTTCCTCCCTCAGCAACCTTGCACCATTCATTCTGCTACATCAGCCCTCCATTAACTGCATCCCCTGGAGCATGTGTGCCAGTCTCCTAACTTTTCCCCTCACAATACTGACACCAAAAAATACTTGCTTTCATCTACCCCTCCTCCTAACTGCCCACCCCACCACCCAGGGCTGCCTTAGTACTACACCTTAGAGCCGTAGTCCCTTCCAGTAAGCATCCAAGCTATCCCAGCCTGTGCGGACCTTTACTGGAAGCCTGAGGGCCCTCCTCAGTGCCTGACCTGCTGGTGGCTTCCAGGAAGCATATCCGCTCCACCCCTACACCTGCACCCCCATGCCCGCCCTGTGTGCTGTTTCCTTCAGACCCCTAACCCTACTAACCAGCAGGCTCATCTCACCTCTGGGCCTGAAACATTTCTTTTCTTTCTTTTTTCTTCCCTCAATTTTTCCTGGGCCTGGAGCAGCCAAGAATTTCGGGCTGTTTGACTTTCTGTGAGCCCCCAGCAAGGGGAGGCCCAGCCTCCGAGGAGACCAGGAACCCTGCTTCAGCAGCCCCTCAGGGCTTCCCAAGGATGTTCAGCTCCCACACCCCCACTTCAGCATGTTGAGTCACTAGGCTTTTGTGGAAGGCTCCAGACTCTCACCATGTATGAGAGACTCTGTTCCCCTTTCCAGAGGGTACCTCATTCCTCTATCTCTCTTTCCCTCTCTCTCTGACTCACACACACATACACACACACACACACACACACACACACACACACACACACGTGTGCCTATGTAAGTTCACTTAAGCCTCAAGGCTGGTCCCTACCCAGAGGGCTGGACCCTCTCTCCCAGGTTGTAGGGCTGGTCCCCTGACTTCCCTCTCCCCTTCCTTATAACCCTCAAGCCTCCCATACATGTCCCCCATCATCTTTCTATCTGGATAAAGCTCATGAATTGGTTCTCAGGTTAGGCTCAGCAGAGGACTCTGCAGGCAACTGGCAGGTTGTTCTCACCCTGACCCTCACCCCATACACCCTTCCCTGATTTCGCAATCACAGAAAAGGGTTGGGCAAGGGACTTCTGGGACTCCTACTAAAGTGCCAGGTTTTATTTTTTACCTTATTTTCCAGTTGAAGCAAATCATGACTTTCTCTTTAAACCTCTTCTATAAATTCTTCTGGCTCACCTAGTCATCCATATTTTTAGGACTGGGGTGTCAAGAGTAGGATTAAGTCTTAAGCTCCAGGCTTTGGGACAAACTAGGGTAGGGACATTTTTGGCATTCATTCATTTAACCAATACTTCCTGGGGTTTTGGTGACCAAGGGCTATGTTAGAAGCATGACTCGGTCTTTCCTGCCTTCTAGGAGCTCTAGGTTTGCTCCCAATCTAGGCCATGGCTTTCTCTAGCCACCACTACAGGGCTGCCTCCCATACTTTTCCTTTTCTGACTCTGCCATGTTCAACTCCACTATTGCTCATGTTCAACTTCACTATTGCTCATGCCTTCAGTGTTGGTGCTCCCAGTGTTTCATCTTTGGTTCACTTCTCTTTCCTCTATGTTTACTCCCCAAATGATATCATCTATCCTGATGTCCTCAATTGTCCCTGATATGGTGGTGATTCTAAAACATATATCTCCAGCCACAATTTCCCTCCAAATCTGATATCTGCATTATCACCCACTGAACATCAACATGGACATATCCATATGGACTCAACTCATTTCCCCCATCAAGTGTGTTCCTGAATTCCGATCCTGGTGATTTTTATCACACTCTACATAGGCACACCAGCTAGGAACATGTATGGGCTTAGATTCCTCCTCATATCTTACGAGTCAGCAAAGCATATCATTCTACTCCAAAAATTTCTTAAATATGGTCCTTCCTCTTCCCTCTGCCTCTACTCTAATTCACAGGAGCATGGGATTTGGAGTCAGGTTGTTTTGGATTTGAATTCCAGCTCTACTACTTTTGGTTTCATGATAAGAGAGTTATTTAATCTCTCTGAGCCTCAATTCCCTCATATGTAAAATGACGATAATAATACCTACCTCACAGGGTTGTTGTGAGGATTTAAATTAGATATTGTATGAAAAGTGCCTAGCACAGTGCCTGGCACACAGTAGAATAGGTGCTCAATAAATGGTAGCTATTATTATTATTATTATTATTATTATTATTATTATTTATTCTAAATTGGTAGGGTATTACTGAAGATAAAGCTTTTGGAAAGGTAGCAGTGAAGCTTTGAATGCTGGTTCAAGAATTAGAAATGCCCATATTCTATCACTTAATGGATTCACACTGTGACCACCATTTGAGGGAGACCAGATCCTCATCCTGCCACATCCCAGCTTATAACAGGAGGATGCTGGGACAGTAGGGTTTGCAATCAGATTTGCCCTTTTTTGCCCTTCCTCCCATGATAGGCTCAGCAGCAGTGAAGGCAGCAGGGCATCTGTCCCTAAAGAAAGAGCTAACAGATTTTCTTTAGGTCCTGCAAAAGTCAAGTAGGCCTTTCATGTCTGAGGGTTTGCTCTGTCTCTTCTTCTCAGCTTGGATGTGAAGATTAACTCTGTTTATCAGAGAGGGGATTCAAATTCCATGTCCAGTTAAATTAAGCCTGCCAACGGTGGGCACCCAGGTGGCTCAGTCAGTTAAGTGTCTGCCTTCAGCTCAGATCATGATCCCAGGTTTCTGGGATTGAGTCCTTCGTGGGGCTCCCTGCTCAGTGGGGAGTCTGCTTCTCCCTCTACCCTTCCCTCCTGCTCATGCTTTCTCTCTCTCCCTCAATAAATAAATAAAACCTTTTAAGAAATAAGAGTAAATAAATAAACTTGCCAACGGTTTTTAAAGCAACATATATGCTGTCACTAGAAGGCACACAGGTCCTGGGCTCCAGAGATCACATACGTATAAATGGCTGGGATATAACAGATATTCTTGAAAAGATTTGGCTAGTTTCTTACAAGTATTTGCTTCCTTACTCCCTGCCCTTTTACTTGGGTCTTGATCCCTGGAAAAGGGTTCATGTCTGGAACAAGTATTTGATGAAAACTCTTGGGAGAATCAGAGGTGGTGTTAGAAAGCAGGAAATTCAGTACAAACACTTCTGCCAAGCCGTGTGTGTGTGTGTGTGT
>ML101436.1:0-11578 GCA_003697995.1 Taxidea taxus jeffersonii
ACATGTATGTTTCATAAGGCACGGTCTCATAAGGGGACAAATACTTTTTGAACAAATGAATACAAGGTTAAAAATATAATAAATTTTCTAACAGTGATACGAATAAAGTATGTGGGGAGTTCAAAGAGAGATCATCAAGCAGGTTCCTTACTTACCAGCTTCCATCCACCTTGTACTAAATTTGCTTAAGACTTGTGAGGGAAGGTTCCTTACCATTTCCAGAATTAGTACTAGTTTGCTCCATAGAGACCATCATTTTTAATAATCATCACATGCATCTGCAAATTTAAGAACAAGGCCTAATTTTCCCGCCCATTCCCTGCTGTTAACAATTCTATCAGAACAATAAAAAAAATAACAGTGGAATAGGAGGCATCTTGATAATATCTAAAGTAAGGGGCAACTTTTCATTAATTTTCTCCTATAATATTTTATACTTAGAAAGACATCTCTCCCTTTTTAGTTAAAAGTCCATTTGATATTGCTTACTTCCCATTAGACACCAGAGGAATTAAAATACTGAATCCATAGCATATGGTAAATGGAAGAAAATTGTGTGTGTGCTGGAAACAAGACATTACCATGCTGTGCCACAAAAGCTTGGACTGGTACACAAAGCTCTTCAAACACATTAGAGTGAAACACACGGTCCCTGATGTCCAGGAGAGCCTAATATCATTCTTAAGTAAATCTGATAAATACATATCAGGGGATCAGGAAATAAGACTGTATTTCACAGAGCTTATGCTAGTATTACTAACACGTAAGAAAGAAATAATTGCACGTCACTTCTTTATTGGCAATATGAAAATTACATAGTAATGGCAGCTATTTATCTGGTAGTGTGGGGGAAGAGAATTAGAAACAGGACAATCAACCAAATTAACCCCTTATCTCCTTCCCTACTACCGCTATCCTAGTCCAGGCTGCTGTCTCCCTTGCCCTGATATACTATAGTTAGCCCAACTGGGTCACCTTGCCTTTAGTCCTCCATCCCTACAGGATGACCTTTCTCAAGGTCAGAAATCCTTGCTGTGATGAACTTAGCACCTCATGAAATACCCTCTCCTCCACTGTCAGGTCTCTCTGAAGGCTTTCCTTCCTACCAGCCAAATTAGGGGCCGCTGCTGTGGGCTCCAATAACATTTATGATTTCCGTTTAACAAACTCATAGCAGCAATGTCCACAATAGCCAACTATGGAAGGAGCCGAGATGCCCTTCAACAGATGAGATAAAAAAGATGTGGTACACATATACAATGGAATATTACTCAGCCATCAAAAAGGATGAATACCCACCATTTGCATCAGTATAGATGGGACTGGAGGGGATTATACTGAGTGAAATAAGTCAAGCAAAGAAGGACAATTATCATATAATTTCACTCATATGTGGAACACAAGGAATAGCACGAAAGACCACAGGGGAAGGGAGGGAAAACTGAATAGGAAGAAAATCAGAGAGGGAAACAAACCATGAGAGACTCTGGATTCTGCAAACAGAGGGTTACAGAAAGGAGGGGGTAGAGGGTTGGGGTAACCGGGTGATGGCCAATAACACTGGGTGTTATATGCAACTAATGCATCGTTGAACAGTACATTAAAAACTACTGATGTACTATATGCTGGCTAACAGAACATAATAAAAAGTAATTAATTAATTAAAAACAGTTTAAAAAAATTATTAGGAGAACACAGAATTTTTTAAAAGGTTGTACTGAAGCCATACGATGGAAAGTCATGAACTGGGTTGAAAATGCTTTATAAGGATGTTTAAGTAGAGTAAGCAAAGAGAGAACAAAAAATAGCTTCAACCAATGTTTTAAAAAAAGTCAATACATGTATTGCAGAACATGAAAAATAATTACGATTTGCTTTACATGTAAGAGCTTATTCCCTTATTCAGAGAGTACAAACCTGAGGATGCTGCGATGATAATTGCTTATTTATTTCAACTCCATCCAAATCCCAATAATTAAAAAACATAAAACAGTGAACACTTGGACAATTTTTCAAAGGCCTACTGTATGAGATTTTCAGTTTTTCTTCCAACTAGTAGTAGCTACTTAGAATATTAAATTCTTTGATGCTGTGCCGGAAGCTGAGTTTCTTGGCTAATGAGAATTGTTTTCTTTCTCTTTAATCCTGCTGCATGCTTGGAACCAATTTCAGATGTAACACCTCTTTCTGTCAATAATTTTTTTTAAACTACTAGTTTTCTGGACTTAAGTTATCCAAATATTTCATCTACTCTCTTGGCTTTCTTAGACTTTAAAGGGTATATTTATCTTCCCAATTATTGTGAATTGAAGTTCTTCTAAAATTCTGAAAATTCAATAGACTACATTAATAATTTAGTCACTTACCTTCTCTCTTAAATAATGTAAAGTGCTTCACTTAAGCCCCTAAATATCCCCATTATCTCTACCTCACGGTGATCTCCCTTCCTGAACAGTCAACCTAAAACACACTCTCCTCTCTCTTTTCCAGCAAAGGCATTTTCTGTTTATTTTAATAAGAGGGGGGAAAAGATAACAGGGGATAATAAATGGGGATGGAAATGTACTGTATATGGTAACTTTATTATATAAGTTTATTGTATAATAGCTTTATGTAGAAATGTAGAGAAAAATGAAAATCACTAATCTCACCAAAGATAACCACCACTATTAAAATTCTAACATTTCCCTTCAATCCATCTATTTCAATTTTTTTCAGGCTGTGAAGAACATGTGAAATTAAATAAGATAAGGTTAGAGAAATTAGCACAGTGCCCAGCACATAGTGGATACTTGAAAAACGTTCGCTGAGTTTCTGAATGGACATATGGATGGGGCACTTCATTCCCTCACACTAAAACATCAACTAGTCTGGCTGTTGGGCCAGGAGGACTGGTGGGCGACAGGCAACCGGACCCCGTCCTGAGAAGCAGAGGCAGAAGCAGCATCTTTGGTCTCATAAAGATACTGTCTCCATGGCAATGAACTTGTGGCTAACACCAACAACAATAAAGACCTTCCCTTGGCTTCTATCCAATCTCCTTTGAATATGTTATACTACTTATTTAAAATAATTGGGAGCCAACTAAAATAGATTTTTATATCTTGGCTTTTCTTTTAAAATTATAACACAAACGTTGAACACTGCACTATCTCTTTAAATACTCTTCAAAAACATGGTTTTTAATATTCATAATGTTTGGTTATATGGATTAAAGATATTTTCATTTTTCCCACTCCTGTAATCCATGCTATGACAAATATCCCTGTTACATACATCTCTTTATCCTTGTTTATTCCTTAGGATACATTCTAAGAATTAAATTGACCAAAAAAGTGTCCTCCATAAATATTTATCAGTTTACACTTAACCGAGAGGACTCATCATCCCAAGCCATTAGAACACTACTGCTCTGTTTCAGCTTTGTTAAGTGAAGGGCTCTTTGTTCGATCTTTCTTGAAGGATGGTAGGATCCCGTTCTTTGAATGACTACCATGTACCAGACACTTTACTTTCATTACTTCATTCAAACTTCAAAATAATCTTATGAAGTACTTTTTTTTATTCTCTTACAGAGGAGAAAACAAGACCTAGAGAGTCAAGGAGCCAAAATCCACCCAAAGCACTCTAACAGCAGAGGCCACGGGTGCTATCCCCACTTCACACAATTCCCAGTGTTACACTTGCTACATGGTTCCAAGTTTAACGGCTATCTGCCCACTATTTATTCCTTATTTTGTGAAAGGAGAGTTTCACAGAAAGAATCCTTGATCTTGTTTTCTATTAGGAGATCCACTTTTTTGTTTTATTTTGTTTTTTAATAATCTGTAAGGCCTCCTAACACAGTAAAGATATTAAACCTTTAGCATGTAAGTAACATTTGTCCCATTGTGTATTCTGACTTTGAAGGTGGAAAAGTTTTGCCATACCAAAGTTTGTAGTCTTTATATCATCAAATCAATCATTGGTGGTCTGACGTTGGCATCATGAGAAGACAGACATCTCACCTTCCAAGACTGTCAATTTATATCTTTAAGCAATCTACTTTTTCCCCCAAAATAGTTATCTCCTGGCCTAACATCATTTACTGAAAACCAAGTCTTTCCCTACTGATAGGAAATGACACTTCTATCATATACTAAATACAATCTTACATATATTAGTGACTGAATTTTTCTTTTCCTTCACTGACTATGCTGGCGGTGTAAGTATAATGCTCTTTTAGATACAGCAGTTTTATAATGTCTTAGTATCTGGTACAAATCCCTTTTTAGTACTTTTCTCACCAGATTTTTCCTGCCTATTCTGGCACATTTATTGTCTATGACTTCAAAATCATTTTAAGTTACAACAGAAAAATCTTCTTGGTAGCACTAAAATTACAGACCAGTAGAGACCACCCCTGAAGCTTTCTTCTTTCTTATCTCAGACTATGATACGTTTCACCACTTAAATAACATCTTTCATGCTTCCCAGTGTGTGTACATGTGCGCGATGAAGTTCTACAAGCTTTGCAGGCCTGAGTTTATTTCAAGGTGTATTAGAGCTTTTTTTGCTCTTGTGACTGGGATTTTCCCTCCATTATATTTTCTGAAGATGATGTGTTTGTTACATTCTTTGCATACAAGAAAGCTCTTAATGATTTTGGAAAAACCCAAGGAAAACAGCTTTCTTTATAGCTGGGCTTTGCAAAGACTACAATCAGCTAAAACTGTTTAAGAGGGGACAGTACGTTAATGTGTCAGATTTCCAAACTTAATGGGACCCTTCTGGGAATACTTTTTGAACAACTCATAGAACAAGGATTTCATGGAATGTATCAAAGAATAAGAGGATGATCTACTCAATTTAAATCATTTCTTTTATAACTTGTTATGCCAAGATAATTGATTAAAACCACAAGTTTCTGTTTTATACTTGCACTTTATAATTTGTCATCTTGCATGTATTTACCACACACAAGGTTCTCTCTGGGGGCTAGCTAACTCTCCTGATGACGCACAAGTTCCATATTTCAGTTTTAGTACTTCAAATTCTTCTTCCTCCCACTTCAAGTTACCTTTCCTTTCTAGAATACTGATATTCTACTCAGCTCATTTTTCCCAATGTAGTTACCATTTTGTTACTTTAAAAATCCTCTTGGCATTTTTAGTGACACCTAGAAATGAGGTATGTATCCTGTAGGAACAAGTCCTTTGCATCTAAAATAGTCTGCTAGCCCACTGCAATTTCTCTACATTAAATGTAGAAAAGTCAATCTTTAGCAAAGTCAGGTTATGAATAACCTGCTGTCTCTACTCAAAGTCATACCATTGAGTATAAATCCAGCACTATGAGCAGGCATTTAACTTTTACTTGTTTTGCTAATGAAGATAATATCATTCTCAAGCCTAGAAGTATGGTAAAGACAAACTATTCTGATAGTATAGCTAGCTTTACCAGTATCCTGAGACCCAGGATCATGAAGTGAAGTAAGATCAAACCAATATCTGCATATTAGAAGTCAGGTGAAAATAATCGCCCAAAGACAGCCTCATTGTATGGTCCATACAGCATGGTACTCATATATCAGATTAACAAAATCCCAGTACCAACTGATCACTGCAAAACAGGGCTTCCCGTGGGGGTCATAAGCCACATATAGAGGCGGAAAAGAGGTAGAATCAAGGAGTGAAAAGAAGTGCCCCATAAATAAAAAGTAGATAAGTGGGACACCTGGGTGGCTCAGTAGATTAAGCCACTGCCTTCGGCTCAGGTCAAGATCTCAGGGTCCTAGACCAAGCCCCACATCAGGCTACCTGCTCAGCAGGGAGCCTGCTTCTCCCTCTCCAGCTCTCCTCCTGCTTTGTGCTCTATCTCTCAAATGATTAAATAAAGTCTCTTTTAAAAAAAGTATATAAGTTACAAACAGGTAAGAAAAAATATTAACCTCTGTGCTACAAGACAAGTGAAATATAAATAGGTTAATGACACACTTCTAAAGTCATCATGAATAAATACATTTGAGCAAAGAAATATGGTATACAAAATCCTCTATCAAATGTTTTTATGCACTGGACTTAGAAATTCAGCCTTTTCAATTCAGAATAATAAAGGTAATCGAATGAACCCAAGGAAATCATTTCAAGAATCGTGCCATCCAACCAGTCAATAAAATCAATTTGCTTCTCTCTTCCAGTGGCACCAGCTGTGGAACTTCAAGCAGGGATCTAAGTGAAACTGCCAACTGTTCACAGGAAGTCATTCCTTTGTTAAGTACCTACTGCAGGCCAAGAACTGCTGCTGGTGCTGGGATGCGGCCCTGAACAAAACAGACCAGTCCCTGCCCTCCTGGAGCTTCCGGTCTAGCCAGGCAGAGGGATGTAAACAAGTCAGCAAACAGATCATGCTGGAAATGATTAGGACTGAAAACACAAGCAGGGTAAGAGGACGGAGCATGACCTGGTACCAAAGAGAAGGAGACACCATTTGAATGAAGTCATAAAGAAAGTGCCAGAGTCATGCAGACACCTGGGGAGAAACGCTATGAACAAACAAACAGGGGCTGTGAGTGCAAGACACATAGTGAGGGAAGGGGTGGTCTTCCCATCTTGCCTCTATAATCACAACCATAATGAACGCAAAGGAATGAGTACCTGGTTTCTGGATCAAGGGAATCCACAAGATTTTTATCAGCTAGCAATTTTTGCAAACTTTGATATAATTCCACATTTGTGTTCAACCTAGAAAAATTACAAATAAAAAAAATTAAATGATTTTCTAATACCTTCTTTTTAACTTTACATTAGAACAGTGTCACATCCTAGCATACATATGCCCACCCAGAGGCCAAAGGTTTGGGGTTTTGTTTTATTTCTTCATTTGGAAAAGAAACAGCATAACCACAGTTAGTACAGAAACAAGCAGTCCTTAAGCAAAGCATCAAGGTACTAAGTGTTCTGGAAGGTAAATGGATACATTTAAAGCCACAGGCAGCACCCGGAACCAGAAGAGCAGACAGGAGAGAGGGGAGTGGGAGGAATGAAGCAGCTGGTGATCTGAGTGATCCGAGCCCACTGCCATTGAGAATTCACTGTTAGCAATATGCCCGTGGCCACTGGTTTCTTTAATAAAGAAAGGAGCGATGATGGGAGAAAGGTTAAACACAGATTCTACAGTTCCAAAGTGAAGAGCCTAGAACCCAGGTAACCTGTGCCCATCGGGGCCAGAGTGGCAGGCCCAACACAGCAAGGAGAGCTCAAGGACACAGGCTTCAGGGCCCCAGGCTAGAGTTTTGACACCAGCCCTACTATCACTCTGTGACTTTGGGCAAGTATTTGAATTCCCCAAGCTTGTTAGACTTCAGGTCACCCCAAGGGTTAAATAAGATGTTCCCCCTATGAAGGGGGAACAAATAGTAGTTACCGTTAGGTGGCCTTGCCATCCTGTCCTTGGTCCCCCAACCTGAGTTCTGCCCTCAACCCAAGCCACAGTCCCATTACTAGGCCCTGAGTTCTTTCTTCTTCCCTGGATGCCAGAAAGTCCTGGCATTCTCGGGGCTAAAGAGTGAACTGGTTTTAGATACAATCTGCTCCCTGCCCGGTGGACCTTCAGGGAAGGGCAAGGCTATAAGAACCATCTGTCCATTCCTACTCAGGAACTCAAGGATGGTCACGTTCCCTAGTCAGTGCATAATCAAACACCTGCGGCTTTGTAGAAATCCAAGAGTTCCTGTTGCTGTGGTTCTCATGGGCCACCCCCAAGACCAAGGGAACTGAGGCAGTCACCAGCAGTGGGAAAATGGTCAACAAGAAGGGCGGGCAGGTATACCACCTCTCCCACTCCCGGCAGCAATCCCAGGAAACCGGGAGAATATCAGTGTGGGCAGCTCCCTCCTCCAGGCCTGCTCCCCCTATGAGCTACTAGATGTTAAAAGGACAGGCATTCTGAGACAGCCTGCACTATAGCCTCTTCAGAAGTTTCAGCAAATCTCCCACGTTATGTTTTATGTCATGAGATCTAAAGTCTCCATTTTAGTCTAAAGCTGGCACTAACTCTAAACAAACACACCTAATTTTAGGCTTTTATTTCCTCTACCAGAAAATAAATCAATTCTACACATGCACCTGAAATCCTCCTGTTTCTCGAAGATCAATGGAAGCAGTAACAATACAGTTCAGTTAGACCCAAGGAGAAAAGGAGTCCTGGTGCTCCGAGAAGACTGAGAACAATCCCCGGCCCTCGGAGGACCTCCGGCCAGCAGCTGGAGTGTGGCCAAGAAGGAAAGATCGAAACGCTCTCCAGGATGAAGTGAAGACCTTGCACAGATCCTCTTGACCACATTTCGCTACCAATTACGGCTCCCTTGTTGTCCTCCCACAAAATTAAGAACCCACATCCATTATTCCAGAGCTGTACCTAAACTCAGGCCCGACACAGTGTTCAAGGTGCCCCAGGCAGACACCCTGGCAGCTCTGACTCATTTCCTAGGGCTTTTCCCTGGGTGATGCTCTTTCTTCCAAGGAGCCCCCGATTCCAGTCCCTTCCTCATGCCCCATGTCTGCAGTGCACAGGGACCAGTTTTATCTCAGGCAATGAGTCAGTTTTCAATGACTGTAAGAGAAATCACATGCACTGTCCCAAAGGCAGTATATGCTGCTCGATGGAGTAGAAGCAGGAGCAGCATCTCCTGAAGGGCTGGGTCCTCGGCGAGCCTTGTCAAACCAGAGAAGCCACCACGCTCCTCCTCCAGCTTCTGCTTTGTCAGAAAGTGTTCCAATGGTTTCCCGTTGTAAATTCCTGCCAGGTGAGCCCTGGCGCTCTCGCTGGCTTTCGACCCTTTCTGGCGTGGTATCCCGCACCTAAGTGCTTTGGAACATGGCTCTGTCCACCTCGAAGTCATTTTCACGAGCACTTATGAGCTCTCATAAGTGGCTTAAACTATTTAAATTTACCTCAAGATTGCTTGAAAATAATTCATTTCATCAAGGTCCCAGCCTACCTCAGCCCTCCCTGAGAGTTTAATGATCTCCCTGACTATCCCTCCCCACCCCAGATCCCAGGGACCGCAAGGCTACTGGTCTCTGGCCCACAGCCATTAGCGCAATAGCAATTTAATCACAAAATCATCAAGGAACTCCCAAATTGCCACTGAGGTACTAAAAAACTCTCTCACTTAATGTAAACAACAATAAGGTGCGTGGATGTGAGCTATGTGCCTGATGCCTCCAAAAGCACTTAATTGTCTCATTTTCCTCACAATAACTCTAAGAGAGAAATCATGTTATTACTCCACTTACAGACAAGGAAGCTAAGTGACAGAACAGATGGGCAGAGATAAACAACTCCTCATGCGGCAGGAGCCCAGGAGGAGTTCGCAAGGGCCTGTCCCCAGGGCCCTCCCTCTTCCCCACCACCCTGCGGGGACCAGCCCTGGAGACCAAGTTCCTCAAGCACAAATCCACGAGACCACGTCACCCAAGGTTGTAACGAAGGGGAGCAGAACATACTTTTCTACCATGGTGCCAATACTTCTACAAGCTTCTTCCGCCGCCTCTCTGAATGCGTGCTCAGGGTGAGCAATTTTCACAAAATCGGCCTAATGAAGAAAAACAAAACCAAGAGGGAATTTGATGGAAGCTTTCTTCCAAGATCTGAGGGTAAAAATGAAAACCTGAGCTTTCAAGTATGCCATTTGGCTGGCCCTACTGCATTTCCATTACTGACATTTTCCTAAACCAGTAGGGCTAAGCGGCTTCTTGCTGAACATATATTAACTCTTATTCCTTGGAATCAAGGGGGTTTCATTCCAAAGAAAATACATTCACTAACCTTATTTCAGAAAAGCCTTTCTCCTTCAAATACAAACACCAAGTGAATTCTTCCTAATTCTATGGTTCAAAAAAGCAGAATCTTCTCTCAAATATTCTAAAACTTCCTAATGAACATCATTTGCAGTATGGTGCTCACACGTTTGCCGGGCTCTGGGGAAGAACTATAGAGGCAGGTTTTGGTTTTTTTTTTACTGACAGACAACATAGTTTCAAGACTGATTTAACTACTTTCTTGACTTTGTGCAGAAAACAAAGGCATATTCTCTCTTTATAGGCCTTTTACTAAATATCAATTCCCTGTCTCAGCTGAAATGACTCCCAACTATGAGTGCTAAAGTGTCTTCAATACTGAGTTTAGCATTAAACTGAGATAGAATTCTTTGTACTTTTTTAATGAAATCACATAAAAACAGATTTTAGTTTTCATGTTAATTGCAGTATGTTGCAAAAAAATGCAACGGAACTACAAAATACCACGTGCATTCTTCATTCTCCAAGAAAACATGTGTGACTAGAATATGAAATAAAATCACCACAAGGTAAAATTTCCTAATTTTATTATTAGTTTTCAATGTAAGAACATTTAAATCCATAGTTTTATACATTTGATGTAACAATAAGGTAACATTAGTACTAGAGCACCTGAAAAATGAGCTATGTAAAATTTATAATTTGTATAAATTACTAATCTACATGTTGCAGAATTTACAATCCATATTTATTTCAAAATACTGGCATACATTTTAAATTTGTGGGGCACCTGGGTGGCTCAGTCAGTTAAGCTCAGGTCATGATCTCAGTGTCCTCGGATGGAGCCCTGCAGGGAGCCTGCTTCTCCCTCTCCCTCTGCCCCTCCTCCCCACTGTGCTCTCACTCTCTCACCAGCTCTCTCTCTCAAATGATAAATAAAATCTTTTTAAAAATTCATTTTTAATAGTGATGAAGAAAACACTGTTACATAAAAGAAAAAGAAAGCAAAACCAAATGACCATTTGGTGGGAAACAACAGTTTATAAAACCCTTGCCTCATTACAGTATTGATCTTACCGGCAGGTAGTCTTAAAAATTCAAAAGGAAGAAGGTTCTTTGAATTTTTTTACCCAAAGAATTCACATGTAAGTCACATTTACAGCTTTTTAAATGAGATATTACCATACCTCATAAATTCAAATATCTTAAAAACTAGGACAAGCTAGGAGGCAAAGCTTTAAAATCTCTTACCGGAAAGCAGAAGCATCAATGCAAAAAGAAAAAAAAAATCCTAGAACACCACTTAATGAAAATGAGGCTAAGACAACAAATAAGCCACCAACAAATACAGTCAATACTTGATAGCACATAAGTGAAATTCCCTGACAAATATTTTCCTTTTCAGCTTTCAGTGACACAGTTCCGTGGAGAAGGTCACTGTGAGGTATCTTCAGGCATCTCCCGGGTTCTGCATCATTCAAAGCGCTTGCTACGCATACACTTCAGATCAAAACCAAGAAGTGACAGAATAAGCCTGCAGCACACCTCACTTCACTCTTGGGAAAAACTCTTTCAGATACCTTATCAATTTCCTTAAAATGGGGAAACTCACAGTGACCATATGACAATCTGAAGAGTGTTACTGCTCAATTCCGGTGTGCAGGAGGGGGAAAAGGTTCCAATCAAGGAACAGCAAAGATGGGGAAGTGTTATATGAGGTGAGAAAGGTCATTCTCAGAGGACAAATGATTCCATTCATCTGACATTTTAGAAGAACAAACTATAGGGATGGAGAA
>ML101436.1:11978-30214 GCA_003697995.1 Taxidea taxus jeffersonii
AAAAAAAAACCAGGGAGGCTAACTGACTTTCCAACCTCCCCAAGGTAAGGAAGACCTATTCGTTGGACCCTAAGCAGCCAGACAGCATATAGAAGGTACAGAACAGCAGGTGAGGGCATGAGCTCTGTGGCCAGGATGCCTGGCCTCTGAGCCCAGCTCCACCACTTCCTAGCTAGATGACCCTGGATGTATCAGTTCACCTCTTACTCCCTTTCTTTCCTCATCTGAAATTGCGAGATATGCTGAGAAAGTTAATTCTGTTAATCCAGGCAAACCTCTTACCAGGGTCTGGTGCCTCATAAGATCTAAAAAAAAAAAAAAGATCTAAAAAAAAAGTTAACTTCAGAATATAAACTCCATGAAGTCAGAGGCTGTGTCTGTCACAATTCATGACATTCCCAGGGCCTAGAACAGTGCTTGGCACATGGTGGTGACTCAGTACTGAATGAATGTGAAGAGAAAGGTATATACAGTCCAACACCAAGTCAACAAGATCCTGAGGGTCCACAATGTGGAATTATGTGCACTACTGCAATCTCCTTCACCGACATAACTAATGAGGAGGTGGTCTTTGGGACAGATAAAATACCATGCCTTCTACCTCAGCAGTGGGATTCTTAGTTGAAGAGACGTAGGTACATGTCTATATCCACTTCAAAATATGAAAAAAGGAATCAGTTTCATATCCAAACCTTAGTTTTCATTGGAAAAGACATTCCTGAAAAGGCTTAAAAAAAACTGGCTTTTCATAAGATCAATTTTATTATAAATGTACAGGTAAACGTCCTATTAAAATTCTGATAGAAGTTTTCATGAATGAAGAATCTTTGTCAAATGAAGACTCTTTGCCATATGAGTAATCATTCTTTTATTATATATCACATATGCATTTTCTTAACTATACATATTAAAGTACAAGTTCTACATACCACCTTTTCCTATACGTTTTTTTCCCATTCCTAACAACCTACTCCCACTGTAACAAATTACACCTCTCAAATAGCTTATATGCTATTAGTCTAGGTGCTGTCAAATAGCTCTCAAATAGCTTATATGCTATTAGTCTAGGTGCTGCCAAACCAAGCACCAGATGCTTTGAACCCTAGAGTCTCTGACACTAAACCTAATAAACTTAGCTTAAATTTTAACACCTTGACAGAGAGGTAACTTCAAGGCTTACAGTAAGTGTCTTACCAAGTCGGCCACCCTGCACAAGGAATCAGAAAGCTCGTCGAAAATGAGCACGGTCTGGGGTCCAGGCAGCATGGAACACACACGCTCCACAAGCAAGTCTGCCTTTCTCAGGGCATTTTCTTGTGCGATCCGAAATCCTTCTGGGGCACTGAGCTCAGGAACTCCAAAAAGACCCTGCAATCCAGAGAATATTTCCAATTTGAAACTAAAAATATGACTTTTTTGGTATTAAGTCCTTTTTTCATAAAGGAATCTTGGTTTTGGTTGGGTGTATCCTATCATTATAATACCTGTCATCACAGATACCATTCCCCACATCATTCCACATAAATTAAACTATGAATATTTTAAGAATGGGCTTTTTAACTTTTAAATATTTCATAAAAACAAAAATAGAATGATAAAGGTTGGCCACTTTGTAGATGACTAATATGTTGATTTTTGAAAACAGCAAGAGGTAAACTTCCAGGACTGATAAGGCCTATTGTTTCTGCAAGAAGGGATGCATGAAATTAGCCTCTTTTCAAAATGATTAAGAAGTTGAACGGAAGACAGTTCCAGGCAGAGCAGAATCGGGACCAAAACCAAAGTAGATTCTTTACACTGATTTGATTCAAGTACAGACTATTTTTCATTTCCCAGCACACCTCCCCATACTGGAGGATGGGAATTCTAAACCTCAGACTACCAGTCACAGTAATGACAAAAGAACTACATAAACCTTTGGGGCTTTTTGTTGTTCTTGTTTAAGCAAAAACCAATTCACAAATATGAAAATCTGTTACCAGTTCTATAATCATGATACACATAAAAAAAAAAACCTAAAATTAGTTCTATTTCATCCACCCAAAACCAAACTTACTCTTTCCATCTTTCTACTCAGTACCTATAGGTAGTCATTCTCCTCTTCACCCTAATTACGTTAAAACTGTATTATGTTATTTACCCACATGGAAGTTGGTGTAGCCAATTTCATACAAAAATATTTTTAGGGGCATCTGGGTGGCTCACTGGGTTAAAGCCTCTGCCTTCGGCTCAAGTCATGGTCTCAGGGTCCTGGGATCCAGCCCCGCATCAGGCTCTCTGCTCAGCAGGGGGCTGCTTCTCTCTCTCTGCCTGCCTCTCTGCCTACTTGTGATCTCTCTCTCTCTAATAAATAAATCAATAAATCTTTAAAAAAAATTTTTAAAACAAAGCTAATGACAGAAATCAAGTAAGAAAACACATCATTACGCTCAGTGTAACCATGTCCTAGATTCTCTATAAAAAAGACAATGTTAGAAAAAAAAGAAAAAAGAAAGACAATGTTAGAAATAATGAAGAAATAAAAAAGGCAAAAATAAATGTAACAACCCGAAGTGGATAAAACCCACAAATGTGAAGCCGAACAGGCTTCAGGTAAGTCCCTTTCAAGCTCGCCTTCCTTTCACCTTTAATTCAGTCATTCAACAAACTTTGAGTGCCTAGGGAACTCATACCCTAGAACACATACTGGGTATGTGGAGATAGAAAAGAAACAGAAACCAAAGAATTCAGTCAGTGACTTCCTCGAGGAAGAAATCAATGTGATCAGTCATCGCATTATAGGAAATGAGACTCTTCTCAATAGTTTTGTGTTTTAAAGCAAGAAGAGTACAAAACGTTGGGAAAAATTAAGAATGGAAGAGGGGCGCCTGGGTGGCTCAGTGGGTTAAAGCCTCTGCCTTCGGCTCTGGTCATGATCCCAGCGTCCTGGGATTGAGCCCCGCATCGGGCTCTGAGCTCTGCGGGGAGCCTGCTTCCTCCTCTCTCTCTGCCTACTTGTGATCTCTGTCTGTCAAATAAATAAATAAAATCTTTAAAAAAAAAAATTATGGAATTTCGAGCATCAGTGAAATTAGTAACCACACGACTACTTGATGCCCCCTAGGAACAGCAGGACGGGGGCCTCCAATGCGCAAGTGTAGGGTTGGAGCAAAAGCGAACTTTAAGCCGGGATTGGTCTGAGTGTGAGGCGAGGGCGGGACCCTCCAAGCGGAATTCACCACCACCTGCTAAGATGAACTATTTCGAGTTCACGGAGAGCAGGGGCTCATGACGAGGCAGGTACTGGGACCCACACTCTGGGGACAGGACGAACAAAGGCCGCTCCGCTCCCTTAAACCAGTCCCTCAAAAAGGAGGTGACGGGCAAGGTCACCAAGAGCGCAAACAACACCCTACCGTACAAAGTGGGTTCGCGGCCCGGCTCCTCCCAGACCCAAAGGACCCCTCCTAGATCCCTGCTGGCCACTCGGAGAAGGGACTGGCTTATCTCGGGCCGACAAGAGGAGCCTCCTCCTGCGCCGCTCACCCGGCGCTCGCCGAACAGGTCCAGACGGCGGCCCTGGGGCTTGACATTGAAGGCGGCGCCCACCGGGGACCAGCTGGTGCTGACCTCTCGGGCCCGGATCCCGGCTCCGAGCCCGCGCAGGCCCGCTCGCCCCGGCCATAGAGCCACTGCCCGGGATCCGAGCCCTCCCAGCCTCCAGGCGCACAGCATCTTGTCCCCAGAGCAGCCCCGTCCCCCTCCGCGAGGTCCCGCCTCTGCACCGCAGCTCCCGCCGCGAGCACGCGCGCCGCGTTTCCAAGGCAGCGGCCCACGCCGCGCCACGTGACGCCAGCGCTTCCGGGTCGGGCCTCGAGGACCCTCAGGACGTGAGCACGTCGGCGTCCAGAGGTCAAAAGCGTCGCCCCGCCGCCTTCACGGCAGACGCTGCGGTCTTGCGCCCCCGTGTGCTGGAGTAAGGAACCGCCAAGGTTGAAGTCTTCCCTATCACGTGACTCGAACCGCGCGGACAAAGTCTGCGTGCAGGCCAGTTCTTCCAGGAGGAGGAGTGATCGCCGCCTGAGTGCCTTTCCCGGCATGGCAGGACTGGTGACACTCGTCGGCTCTATGGGCCTCCACTGTAAACACTGGTCAGAATTAAATAGCCGGTGTGGCTGCAGCGTATGGCTGTGTGGAACCGACTACTCTACCTATCCATGAATCTTCATTTATTTTGACTCGTAAGTTTTGTTATAATAATCTACAATTTAATTTGTAGAGGGAGGGTTCCGCCAAACTTCACTCAGCCATAGGGCAATGATAAGATTTGGGGGCAGGAGGCGGAGAGTGAATTATGATTTGGGGCTTCGGAAGGCCAGTGTGTAAGGGCGGGGCCTCTGCAGAGCCTTAGCCTCCTATAAATGAGTGGAAATCCCGCCAGGGTTGGAGTTGGGGCCAGGTTCTCGTCGGGGGGGGAGGATTATTAACCTTGCTCACCTTCAGCGTGCTCATCTACAGAATCCTGCCAGGTGGCTGCGTTCTCCTCCTTCCTGAAGGGCATGCAGATTAAGTAAAAGGGTTTAGTTTTTCTTTTGAGAGACTTCTGTAGTGGAGGGGGCGGGGGAATCAGTAGTTGGAGAGGGGACTGAGGGTGAATGAGGCCACCAAAGCAGCCCTGACATTGGCCTGGCTGTCTCCTCCTCGCACCTGCCACTTCTGGAGCTCTCACTTTCAGGGCTGATGGGAGTGCTGTTGAAGGGTGAATCCGCATGGGATGGACCCCTTAAGAAAGAGCCCTTCTACGGAAGTGAAGCCAGGTGTGTGGGTATGAGAAGACCCCCCTAGGAAAGTACACAAGAGGGAGGGCTGGGTACTGCAGCTTCTGGCCAGGTCCTCAAAATACTGCTTCTCACTTCATTTTTTTTTTTTTTAAGATTTTATTTATTTATTTGACAGAGAGATCACAAGTAGGCAGAGAGGCAGGCAGAGAGAGGGGGGGGAAGCAGGCTCCCTGCCGAGCAGAGAGCCCCATGCGGGACTCGATCCCAGGACCCTGAGATCATGACCTGAGCCGAAGGCAGCGGCTCAACCCACTGAGCCACCAGGTGCCCCTCACTTCATTTTTTTGTTCGTTTGGAGGTTTTTTGGTTTTGTTTTTAACAATTTTATTTATTTATTTATTTGACAGATCACAAGTAGGCAGAGAGGCAGGCAGAGAGAGGGGGGGAAGCAGGCTCCCCGCTGAGCAGAGAGCCCGATGTGGGGCTCGATCCCAGGACCCTGGAATCATGACCTGAGCTGAAGGCAGAAGCTTAACCCGCCGAGCCACCCAGGTGCCCCTGTGCTGGTTTTTTTTTTTTTTTAAGATTTTATTTATTTATTTGTTAGAGAGAGAGAGAGAGCACAGGCAGACAGAGTGGCAGGCAGAGGCAGAGGGAGAAGCAGGCTCCCTGCCGAGCAAAGGAGCCCGATGTGGGACTCGATCCCAGGACACTGGGATCATGACCTGAGCCGAAGGCAGCTGCTTAACCAACTGAGCCACCCGGGCGTCCCCCTGTGTTGTTTTTTTAACTAGGCTCTACACCTACCCTGGAGCCCACAGCAGGTCCAAACTCACAACCCTGAGATCAAGACCTGAGCTGAGATCAAGAGTCCAATGCTTGACCCACTGAGCTACCCAGGTGCCCCTCTCCATCAAGGTTTTATGCAGGAACTAGATACCAATTGAATCTGTTAAATCAGTGTCTGAGTGCAGAAGGCATTGATGGCTGTGGTCTTCTATGACCACAGAACCTTGATTTCTTTGCCTTGGGTGTCAGAGGTGTGAATTGTGCAGAGGACCAAGAACCCAAGGGAACATTGTTATTCCCAGGTAATCCACAGTCATGTTTTCTTAAACTGCTTTATTTGAAGTCTTTCCAGACCTTTATCTCAGCTGAATGTTTAGGCTTAGGGTAAAGCTGTGTTCATTTTAACATTGCCTATTGAGTTTAAGCAGTCCTAAGAACCTTCTGGAAAGTTCCAGAGAGCCAGAAGTTAAGTCGGGATTGGCACAAGCTTCCTAAAGATAGCTTCTAATCTCCCTCCCTACCTCCCTCCACCAAAAAAAGAAAAAAGAAAAAAAAAGTTTCAAGCAGAGTTTGTTTTCAATTTAGCATGGCAAGGAAAAAAGCCCAATTGATTGTATGGCAAGCTGTGATTTCCTTTTCTACTGATTTTTTTAATCAAAGATTAAAAATGATTTAAAAATCACTTAAACCATTTAATCATTTAGTGATTTAAAATCCCCAAGTCCCTACCTCCGTGGTGATTAATATAATATTAATATCACATTATTGCTGACTGGTTGGTTCTTAGGGCAGCCACCTCACGTGACAGACCCTGCCTGTGTAGCAGACCCTTAGAAAGATGTCAGATGTGTTGTGTAAAAAAAGAAAATTCATCAATATATTTACAAAAATGCTTATTTCATCATATTTTTTTCAAATGTGTTTCAAATCTGAGAGCCTTCCTTTAGCCCAGAATGATTGTCCTACAAGGATACCTAACCACTGTAATGCAACCCTTAAACCCAAAAGTGTCCTCAGTGGATGATGACTTGTCCTAACTTAACAAGGTATTCGGTGTCTCAGAAAGCCTGCATAATTAGACTTTTAAAAACTGCAGTCCAATGAAAAATCATGCCATATGACAGATTAAACACACCCACACCCTGCCAGTCAACTTCGTCTTTTTGAAATCCTTTAAGACATGTTTTACATCTCATCTTTATATTTGACCTCAAAAAAAAAAAAGAATTTTATAAAAGCTGATATCCTGTGTACGATCATAAACGTATTTTTTCTTTTCACGTCTACTTCAACCTATAAAGTTGTGTTCCTACATAGAAAGGAGTTAGCACAGGTAGCCTCCCTGTTCAGTCTGCAACAAAACCAGGCTTTACCCTGGGGAGAAATAGCTTAGATTATTAAAATTCAAGAAAGCTGCAGAAGCCAAAGGATAAGGACACTCTGACTCAGTAAATAAAGTGATCAGTCATGCTACCGCTGAGCATAAAGTAGGGCAGCAAGGAGGATGTGGGGGCTGGGCTGCAAAATTGAAGGAGACGCTCACTGTCAGGGTCATGACCAGGCTGTTTCAGCACCTGAAGGGGGCGCCTCCTGTAGTGTCACACTCTGGCTGCCTCACTTGGTTCCCCCCAGTTATGGCTCTGTTCTAGAAGAAACGAGTTAAGGAAGGCCTATAAACAGATTCATTCTGTATAATTCCAAGATTTTCCATTACCACCAAGTAGTTTTTCAGTATTTCATTTACAGCAGTGCTGCCTGCTCATAATGATGATTTACGGAAGTCCCATTTTTCCCGGGGAATGAAGATATCATCACAACTATGTTGATTCAGTTGGAGTACAGATAGAATGGCTTTAAGTCCCAATTTCTAGGGGCACACCCTGTGTGTTTAACTGATGTGATCCTTCCAGAATTTTAGAGGCCTGGGACGATATGAAATTCTTCCATTCCAGCACCGTTGTGCCTTAGGAGACTGGGGCACAGAAAAGTTAAATAATGTCCCCACTTCAAATTCCTTTGTCATGGCTGGACCAACAAACCATACACCTCAACTCTTAATCTTGGGTTTTTTCCACTACAGTCATGCTGCCATTCTCCTCGGGTCGTAGACTACTTAATATTGTTTTAGACAAAAGCAATAGTGACAATGACAATAACTACAAAAGCCCTGCTTCAGACTGGCTCGTGCAACACAATAGTCCAGAGGTATCTCTGCCTTCAGGGACAGCTGGGTAGAGGGGTCTCAACAGTGTCATCAGACCTGGGCTGTCTCCAGCCCTGTTTGATTTTGTTTGGGGGCTCTACAGATGAGCTAAATTCAGGCCAGCTGAAGTTCTAGCTTCACCTGAAGATCTTGACTCCCCTGCTCCCAGTCGGCCTTCCAAAGTTGCAGATGGAATCTCATTGGCTCTGATTGGATCGGGCTCCATTTTGGAAACAGTCACTGTGGCCTTCAGAAGAAGGTGCTGTTCTTATTAGGCAGGGCTGAATCTCGTGTCCACCGCAGAGTGTGGAGTCTACACCATTTGAAAGACATCTGAGAGTGCACACCAGGATGCTTTGACCAGACCAGAGGGAAGTGGATGGTATGTGTCTGAACAAGAAGCATCCGCTGTGGCCTAAAAGGCAAGTTTCTTTCCACCCTACTTTCTTAGTAAATTCATCTCCATCCTCCACTTTTCCTCTGTAACTGTTTGGTGTCTCTATCCAGTAACCTCTGTCCAGTAACCTCTTCCTTTTGTGTAGCCCCTTTAAAAAATTTAAAATTTAAATGAGCCACCTGGGTGGCTCAGTCTTTAATAAGTGTCTGCCTTCCTCTCAGATCAGGATCCCAGGATATGGGGTTCAGACAGCATTGGCACCGGGCTCCCTGCTCAACAGGAAGCCTGCTCTTCCTCTCCCAATTCCCCTGCTTGTGTTCCCTTTCTCACTGTTCCTCCCTCTCTGTCATATAAACAAATAAAACCTTTTAAAAAAAATTTTATAAGGTAAACAGTGAAAAACAGCTAATGGAATTTGCCTTGCTGGGTTTTGGTTTCCTTTGGGACCTGTGATCCCTTTTTTCCTTCTTTTTTCTCCCTTTTGGAATGGGACTGTCTATTCTATGCCCTTTCCCCCCACCTCCCCCTTGCATTTTGGAAGCAAATAAAATGTCTGGTTTTGCAGGTTCACAGAGGGAGAGGGATTTTGCCCCAGGATAGGTCACACAATAGATCTTCCTTATAACTGACATCGAGGATTTAGATGATGAGACTGAAGACTTTAAGTTGGTGATTTTAAGATGACATTCTTAGACTTAGCATTGATGTTGATGGATATGGGTTAAGGAGAGTGTATTTGGCACTGGGGAATATTGAGAATTTGGGGGGAACCAGAGCTGTCTATTACAGGTTGAACTTGTCTCCCAAATAGATATGTTGAAGTCCTAACCCTTGGTATCTATGAATGTGACTTTATTTGGACTCAGGGTCTTTATAGGTGTAATCAGGTTAAGATAAGGTCACAGTAGAGTAGGGTGTCCTTATCAGAGAGGGATGTTTGCACACAAGCAGACATGGAGGGAAGATGGCTATGTGAGGATGGGGGGGAGAGCTGGAGGCTTCCACAAGCCAGGGCATGCGCGGGTCCACCTGAAGCTGGAAGCAGCAAGGTAGAACCCTCCTTGGAGGCTTCAGAGGGAGGCTGTGCTGCTGACACCTTGATTTTAGACTTCTAGCCTCTAGCCCTGTGAGACAATCACTTGCTGTTGTTTTAAACTCCCCAGTTTGTGGTACTTCATTACGGCGATCCCAGGAACCGAGCACAGGTTCAAGTCTGGCAAATGGTCTCATAAACAACTATTTGTTGAACTGAATGGTGGTTAAAAACCTAGATTATAAAACATGCAAAGTGTTCCGTGGCTCTCTGGGGATGTCTCGTTGTCACCTGCTTACAACTATTTTTAGTTATGAAATGGAGTGAACATTTGAACACTTCCCTCTTCTTTCTCCCAGTGTCCTCAGAAATTCAGATGAGGGCTAAGTCCTGATATGGTTCCTCCAAGCACTAAAATGACATCAGAACACGAATCCTATAAGAAACGTACATGCAAAGCACTCTTCCAGTAAGGGAAACAATGGAAAATCATAAATAACTTATAATAGATAAGGCAAGCATTCTTTAAGATTTCATTTATTTATTTATATGTTTTTTTTAAGTAATCTCCACACCCAATGTAGGGCTCCAGATCATGACCCCAAAATCAAGAGTGGCACGCTCTACCGATTGAGCCAGCCAGGTGCCCCCAGATTTTATTTTTAATTAATCTTTATACCCACCATGGGGCTGGAACTCCCAACCCTGAGTTCCACAGGCTCCCCAGTGCAAGCATTTTTAAATTTACTCTTGAAAATAGCAATGTAAGTCACATAAAATCGGCTTTAGGGATAACTTTCCTATTGTTGTCTCTCTATGACAATTACAATAATCAGAGTGAGTCACAGAGCAGAGCCATCTGAGAACCTGTTCACCAAGCCAGCTCCAAGGGGGGAAGGGGTGGCAGATCCTACATGCCTCCCTGTCACTGGCTGCCGAACAGAAGGAAGCCTGTGAAGGTCGTATCATCGTCCTCATCTGCGAACAAGCCGTTGAACCTCTCCCCTCCCGAGGCCTGCAGCCACACCTCGTCCCCCAGCTTCAGCGGCACCACCAGGCCACCTGACGCCTGGTCCTCAGAGCTCATGTAGCCATCCTTGGTGTTCAATATCTTCACCCCATTTTTGACCAAAGATACCTGAATGTTCCTGGAGAAAACCGTGATGTGGTAGGTGAAGTAATAGACACCAGCAATGTGGCAGATGAACTTCCCCGTGGCTACGTCGTAATGATTGAACTCATTATACAGGATCTTATCAAATTTAATGGGCACATCTGAACTAGGAAACTTGCTTAGTACCGTAAGTCCCACTGTGAAAGCACTCTTGGGCAAGACTGGAGTCTCACCAATTTTCCCTTTCTCGCCTCGGTCCCCTTTCCAGCCTCTCATTCCCCGGACTCCTGGATCTCCCTGGGGTCCCAAGGGCCCAGCATCTCCCTTGGGGCCAGGCTTCCCAACAGGGCCCACGGGGCCAGGTAGACCCATTGGGCCTGAAGGCCCAGTGCTGCCCTTTAGCCCTTCTGGACCAGTGGGCCCCACATTGCCTTTATCTCCCTTTTGCCCTTGAGGGCCAATCTCTCCCCTGAGACCTTTCTCTCCCATGGGACCAACAAATCCCTTTGGCCCATGTTTCCCTGGGGGTCCTCGTGAGCCTTGATCGCCTTTGACACCTTTGGCTTCAACTTTTCCATCTGCTCCTAGATGGAAAAAGAGAGAAAAAAGGAAAAGATGATTTGTGAAACATCAACTTATAAAACCAACTTTGGCTTTGCCATTGTTGAGCATATGAATGAAATAAAGCAGTGCCCGGGTTCAGTAGCTGCTCAGGGTCTGAACATTAATTTACTCCTAAATTGAGTGCACAGCACACACACACATGCATGCACACACACGTGCATGTATGCAAAACACCTCTGACTCCTATCTACTGTGCTAGTGTTGGGGTTCACATTAGAAATCACAGCTCTCTACCATCACAGTCTACTACTCAGATGACTAAACAATGTAGATCCTTGAGAATGTTGTCTTTGGAAGAGGGAAGAACATCCAAAGGCAGATGAACTCAGGCTGCTTTTGGTTAACTAAATTCACTCTGCTTCTTTGACATCCTTTACAAAACTCCTCATGGGTGTGAGCACAGAATAAAGTCTTCCTCAAGTGTGGCAGTCCCTGATCTCTGCTGGCCAGGCCAGCCTGTCCACTGTACTGACTGTATGACCCCGGTCCTCACTATGCATACATTCTCGATGCTTCCCTGTCTCCTCCTCCCCCGACTGGAGAGCAGTGGTTATGAACATGGAGTCTGGAGTTAAATGCCAGAGTCCAATCCTGTCTCCTCCACGTTGGCACAATGGGACATTAGGCAAGCTGATTAGCCACCTAGCCCTCTGTTTCCTCCTCTGTAAAATTGGGATAATGATACTACCTCATGTACATGCTGTCGTATTGAGTCAATACGTGGAAAACACTTAGAACCACCTAGCACAAAGTGAAAATTATTTGTGTTTGCTGTTGTGACTTCTCTCTCCCCATTAGTCAAAACCACCAGAGCCCTCCTTACCCCCCAGGGCCCAGTTCCAGCACTGCCTTCTCCATGCAGTCTTGCCAGAAGCACTGAGTCAGAATTTAATGTCACTCCTCAATGTTCATCCACTAAACTGGGCTTTAGCGAACAACGGACCTTGAACCAAATCCAGCCTCTCACCTGTTTATGTGGCCCACAAGCTAAGAATGGTTTGCATTTTTAAATGGTCACAAATGATATTCGGCAATACATGAAAATTATATAAAATTCAGATTTCAGTTTGCATAGAGTTTCACTGGAACACAGCCTCACTTACTTATTTAGTACCCGTGGCTACTTTTCATAGCAGTTGTGACCAAGACCCTATGTCAGCAAAGCTGAGATTACTTATGATCTGGCCCTTTACAGAAAAAGAATTGAGATTCTAGAGAGCAAGAGCGATCTTCCCCTTATTGCTGAATCGTCCTCAGAGCCTAGGAAAGGACTCGTCCTTGGTGAGCACCAAATGGTTATTAAGTCACTGATGGCTCAGAATTAGAGCATGATAAGATGAACACAATTTCTGACCTCTTTCTCCTTTCTCTCCAGTCATTCCATCCTTCCCCGGACCACCAGGATGGCCTGGTTCTCCTAGGTGGAAGAGAAGAAAACAAGAGTTCAAGTTCTAATTCCATATTTCCTAGACAGTGGTCTCCATCGTGGGTGTAGACTGGAGAGTCCTGGGTGTGTGCCCAGCCCTAACACACACACTGACCCTCTCAGAAGTGCAGACAGAGAGAGGCAGACGTGAGTGAACACCAGGGGTGCAGAGTTGTGTACAAGAAGTGAACTGTGAAATGCGCTGGGTGGACCTCCTGAGCACCCAGCTCTGGGAAGGCAGGACAGGAAGGGAGTATGTGCACAGAGGATCACAATTACATCTTTGTCTTGTGAGGGGAACTCAGGTAGTGACTGACCATTGGAGGCACCAGGTGGCCTTCTCACTCCTCCTTTTCTACCTCTCTTGCATAGAATGGAATGGAAGGTTCACTAGCCTCTCATGACAACTTGGATGACTACAGTTACCTGGCACTATTTGGGGTGAAAGGGGAGATTCTGGAAGTATCTCTCCAGCACCTTAGAATGGTGGTAAATGTCACTGATCAAGTTGGCATGGCAGACGCTATTGGGAACCTCTGGTGAGTGAGGTTTTGCCTACCACACGTGAGTTTTGAGCTGAGAGCAGGCTGAGGTCTGACTTCCCATGTTATAGGTCAACATCTCTAGAGTCAAAGGCAGTCCTTGCTGTAAGGAAGGAGAGTGGAAGCAAAAGATGAAGGGGTCATGAAGTCAGAGTTGTGTCCTGTGGGTGCACACACACATATGCCCACACGTGTGCACCCACATCACACACACATGCACACTGTGGTCCCAGGGGGAGGGTGAAAGAATGGATTTCACTGACATTGAGGTTTTGCCATTAACTTGGACTGGACTTGTACTACCCAGAAATAGGACTGGTCTAATGCCAAAAACTGGCATGGACTCACTCAGGTATTCCCCATTGGAGACCCCACAGAGCAGACTGAAGGGCAGTGATTAGAGAGATGGTTGGTGATCACCTGCTTCATCCAGCCCCCCCCAACAAACCCCTTGGAGCACCAGATGCCAAAAACTGGGAAACACTTAGAAGCACCTAGCCTTTCATTCATCTATAGAGTGGACTTCCCATAAGTAATTTGTTCTAAGACTCATTTCTCCAGATCTTAACACAGACTTTAAAAATTCATATGCCAACAGTATTTGCTGGCAAAGCATTAATTTTAGTCCATCCTGAAGTTGCTTTCTGTGTATTATTTCAACTACTTTTAATATAGCCAGAGGAATATCTAATATTCTGATATGATTATGAAATATCAAAAAGGCTTCTAAAAGTTCACCATTAAGTTTAGTGAAGTTTTCATACTATAACGTATTACCGAGGAAAAATGACAGTGGTTTGTGGTCACATTCCACACAGAGTCCTGAAATGTCTAATTAATTGGGGGTGTTTCTTTTAATAACTGACATCTCTGGTAAAGTTTACAGTGAGGATAAGGTTCATTTTAATGAATGTAAATATAAATTCATGTGTCCAAAGTCCTAAAATTTTCTAGGTTTTCATCAGACTTCTCGTCAGCTCTGATTAGTTCATCACTGTTTTCTCCTACTCATGTACAGTTGAAGGGTTCACACTAAGAAGACAGATGACAGCTCTCCTATTTTCGTGGGATTCTTTCATGTTTGCATTATCAAGTCAACCTTCAATCTTTGATTTTTCTGCAGAAGTATTTCAGGAACCCCTCTGTTTGTGATAGTTTGATAGGACAGTTTGAAATTCCCTCGGGCTGGGTTGTAACCACAATACACCACAGTACAATGTTGGGTAATGAGTGTTGAGGGCTCCCCCTCCTCCTAGAGGACACATTTCAGGCCTCAGACGGTAAAGGACCATCTGCAAAGGGACCAAGTGAAGCCGCCCAAGTCAATTTACATCTTAAATTTTTTTTTTGAAGATTTTATTTATTTATTTATTTGACAGAGAAAGACACACAGAGAGAGAGAGAACACAAGCAGGGGGAGTGAGAGAGGGAGAAGCAGGCTTCCCACTGAGCAGGGAGCCTGACGTGGGCTCGATCCCAGGACCCTGGAATCATGACGTGATCCGAAGGTAGATGCTTAACAACTGAGCCACCCGGGCACCCCAATATTTTTAAAGATCATTTTTTTTCTTCATGTTAATTTATCTTTAAAAATGTCAATAGTAGGGGCACCTGGTACCTCAGTCAGTTAAGTACCTGACTCTTGATTTTGGCTCAGGTCATAATCTCAGGGTCCTGGGATTGAACCCCATGTCAGCCTCCGCACTCAGCAAGGAATCTGCTTGAGATTCTCTGTCCCTCTCTTCTAGCCCTCCCCCACCGACTCATGCTCTCTCTCTCAAATAAATAAATCTTTTTTAAAAATTTAAAAAATGTTGGGGTGCCTGAGTGGCTCAGTGGGTTAAGCCTCTGCCTTCGGCTCGGGTCAGGATCCCAGGTCCTGGGATCAAGCCCCACATCAGGATCTCTGCTCAGCGGGGATCCTGCTCCCCTCACTCCCCACCTGCCTCTCTGCCTACTTGTGATATCTCTCTCTCTCTCTGTGTCAAATGAATAAGTAAAATCTTTAAAAAATTTTTTTTTAAATGTCAATAGTTTTTTTTTTAATATATTTTTTTAATATTTTATTTATTTATTTGTTAGAGAGAGAGAGAGAACAAGCACAGGCAGGCAGAGTGGTAGGCAGAGGCAGAGGGAGAAGCAGGCTCCCTGCCGAGCAAGGAGCCCGATGTGGGACTCGATCCCAGGACGCTGGGATCATGACCTGAGCCGAAGGCAGCCGCTCAACCAACTGAGCCACCCAGGCGTCCCAAAAAATGTCAATAGTTTTGATGTTTTCTCCCTGCACCCAGAGAGATCAGTCTGCTTACTTCTCAGGTAGGTGACCCTATGGTCAGACCCAGGCTCAAGAGCCCCATTCAAGAACTAAGCCTATTGGTGTTATGGAAACCGCTCACATAGCCTGGCTTTTGCAGATCTCCTCCCTAGAGGCTGGATCCTGTCCCCAAATCCCCAAACCCCGGGACGGGCTCCAACAGAGGACATACACAACTGAGTACCACTGTGTGGTTTCAGTTACTGTCTATCTTGTATTCTCTGTCACTCCGCGTCACCTGCCTCACTGTGTGGCAAGGCAATAATTCTCCCCTGCTCTGCAGCCAGGTGCTCTCTGCTAAATGTTTAGCAATCAGATTTCTCTATAGGCACCGTGTGCCAAGGACCCACCATAACTGCCATCTGAGGCAGAAAGATCTACAACATCATAAACTTCTGAGGATGGCCTGTAGTATCAGAGGTGATGGCTAACAGTTGTCCCCTCTAGACAAGAACGTCCATGGAGGGGAAGCCCTATTGGTCTGGTCCTGCACTGTTGCAGGATCTGACCTGGAACAGGCTCGCAGGATCTGACCTGGAACAGGCTCCCAGCCTCTGCTTTCTGGGCAAGGGGTACACGAATGAAGGAGTGGGGATCAGGCAGGTGATGGCTACACTCGTGATGAATGAACAAATAATCTAAGAGGAACAGAAGGGTAAATTGAAGGGCAGCTGAAGTACCAGATGCTGAGTACCTGCCTCGCCCTTGTCGCCCTTTGCTCCATCTCGTCCGTCTCTCCCAGGCAAACCATTGTGACCGGGATTCCCAGGGATGCCAGGGTGCCCTTGCCTGCACGTGTCCTGCGAGTTCATGCTTCTTGTGCAGATTCCAGCGACAAGCAGGAGCCACCAGATCCTCATTGTTCAGGTGTTGGAGCTGAACTGCAAGAGGGAAACACAGACCAAAAGGAGAAGCCTTGGGACGCCTGGGTGGCTCAGTTGGTTAAGCAGCTGCCTTCGGCTCAGGTCATGATCCCAGCATCGTGGGATCGAGTCCCACATCAGGCTCCTTGCTCAGCAGTGAGCCTGCTTCTCCCTCTGCCTCTGCCTGCCACTCTGTCTGCCTGTGCTCGCTCCTGTGCTCTCTCTCTATCTGACAAATAAATAAATAAAATCTTAGGAAAAAAAAAAAAAAAAGGAGAAGCCTTTGTTGCTGGGGCCACAGACACAGCCCCTGTTCCTTGCCGTGGGACCCGGACCCAGCCCCGGCCAGCCTTGGACAGAATGGTCAGGGCAGATAAGGGCAGGAGCTGGTAGCAGACAAAGCTGCTTGCAATCAGAAGGCCACTACTCGGGGCACCTGGGTAGCTGAGCCTGTTCAGCGTCTGCCTTTGGCTCAGGTCATGATCCCAGGGTCCGGGGATTGAGCCCCGTGTCAGGCTCCCTGCACAGCAGGGAGTCTGCTTCTCCCTTTGCGTCTCCCCTCTGCTTGTGCTCTCTAATAAATAAATAAAATCTTAAAAAAAGAAAATAAAGGAAAAAGAAGGCCATTGTTCTTGGAAGGAACACATGTGATCTGGAACTTTTTTAATGGTGGTGATCAAGGAGAAAGCCAAGTTCCAGGTCAGATACTTCCATGAATCACTCCACTTTGGGTAAACCACTTTTCAGAGCCAGAGAAGAGATTAACACTTATCTCACAGGCTGCTATAAAATCAAATTTGATCACAATGTACATGAAAGCACATTTTCTTTTCTTAAAGATTGATTTATTTGACAGAGAGAGACACAGAGAGAGAGGGAACACAAGGAGGGGGAGTGGGAGAGGGAGAGGCAGGCTTCCCGCTGAGCAGGAAGCCCGATGCAGGGCTCCCCAGGACCCCGGGGTCATGACCTGAGCTGAAGGCAGACACTTAACGGACTGAGCCACCCAGGCACCCCAAAAGCACATTCTCAATAGGAAAGCAAACAATCAGCATTTGATCCCACTTCTAGGTAGATGTGCAAAGGAGAGACTCCAACAGATACGTGTACACCTGTGTTCATAGCCACCTTATTCACAATAGCCCGAAGGTGGAAACAACCCCCATGTCTACTGTCACATGACTGGTTAAACAAATGTAATATACACACGGCGGAATATTACTCAGCCTTAAAAAAGAAGGATATTCTGACACAACCTATAACATGGATGGACCTTAAAGACTTTAGGCTAAGTGAAATCAGCCAGACACAAAAGGACCGGTGCTGTAAGATTCCACTATATGAGGCCCCCAGAGCCGTCACATTCACGAAGACAGAACGTAGAATGCTGGTGGCCAGCAGCTGCGGGAGGGGTAGTGGGAACCAGTGTTCAGTGGGGACAGTTTCAGCTTAGGAAGATGGAAAAGTTCCAAAAGTGGAGGGTGGGGACAGCTGAACAATGCGAATGTCTGAACCAGACACTTAAAAGTGGCTAAAGTGGTAAATTGTATGTCATGCCTATTTTACCACAAAAAAAAACATAAAATGGAATGAAAAATAGTAAAGCGTTCCGAGGTGTCCTACTATGATCAGACGTATTCTTCGAGTCAAGGTTTTGTTTCTGCGGGAGACCACTGAGAAGGGCCCGCGCAGTGCAGGACACCCGGTTGGTGAAGCACCCCCACGTCCTCTCGCGAGCCCTCGATTTGCTCTCCAACCCTGTCAGGAGCCGAGGCAATGCCGGTGGTGAGGGCTGCAGTGAGACCTGAAGGAGCGGAGCAGCTCACTTGACCGTGTCCTAGGCAAAGGGAACATGCAGCAAGGTCCTAGGCTAGTGTGCACAGGGACTCGGGGCCCTCTCGATGACATCAAATCTCCCCAGGAAGGGGCACCGCATCCCTTTCGTGGAACCGTAGTGGGGCTTACATGTGTTCATGGACTAAGAATCTGGCTCTCCATCTGACTGTACTTTCCTCCTTATTGTATTCCCAGTACTCGGTATTAAGCATGGACCCGTGTGTTGATAAATATGTGTCGAAAAGAGACGCCTGGGTGGCTCAGTTGGTTAAGCGGCTGCCTTCGGCTCAGGTCATGATCCCAGCGTCCTGGGATCGAGTCCCACATCGGGCTCC
>ML101436.1:30314-42719 GCA_003697995.1 Taxidea taxus jeffersonii
CTCTCTCTCTCTCTGACAAATAAATAAATAAAATCTTTAAAAATAAATATGTGTCGAATGAAATGAATGTGTGGTGGCAGGTATAAATTAGGACGTAGAAAAACAATGACATGAGGCTAGGGCAGCAGGTCAGAACCCGGACTCCCATACAGTGCTGAAGGCAAAGGACCTCTGCCCAGTCCTTCGGAAAGCTAAAGAGAAAAGACATCTTAAACACGGTGATCTCATCCCGAAAAGTCTTAATAATCCAAAATTTGTGTGCCCAAGATATTAACCTCAGTGTTATCTGTAATAGTGAAAAAATATATACCACATAACATGTGACCCCAAGTGGTTCATAGGTAGAATATTACGTAACCACTGTAATAATTATGTAGTTCACGTAGAAACAGGTAAAAAATCTATGTTGTGCTGAATTTTCAAAAAGGAGACTAAAATGCTATGCACAGGGCGCCTGGGTGGCTCAGTTTTGGTTAAGTGTCTATCTTCGGCTCAGGTCATGATCCCAGCGTTCTGGGATCAAGTCCTACCTCGCGCTCCTTGCTTAGCGGGGAGCCTGCTTCTCCCTCTGCCTGCCGCTCCCGTTTGCCCGCGCTCTCTCTGACATATAAATAAAATCTTAAAAAAAAATTCCATGCACATGATGAGTGTACCTATGTAATTATGTATGCATAGTGACAAAAACTAGAAGCAAGCATACCCAAGTGAACATGGTTGTTTTAGAATGGTGGGGTTATGAGAGTTTTTCTTTTTTAAAAAAATGCTTTTTTACCGTTTCTATTAAAATATTTATAGATCTATATTTTTAAAACCAGCAAGACTTGTCATCCGAAGGATTATGTCGCCATCTTATGGAAGCACCGAAATATCACAGCGTCCATTTTGATGCAAATAAAGTACTTTTGAAAAAGGAAATACAGATGTTTCCCTTTGAAGTCACAAAGTTACGCCATCTCAGGAAATTGAGTTGTTTTCTTAGAGCCAAATTCCATAAATAATCTCCACCATCCTCTTCTGTTTAACTCAGAAGTGACCAGTAGTAGTCAAATCTAAACGCCACAGACCAGCCTCTGCTGAGGGGACTAAATCTTTCTCTTTTAATTTTTAAAATAATGGGTGCTGCAATTATTCCAATAATACAAAGATCACAAGATCATAAAGGTGTCAAATTAAGTAAACTCCATTTTGTCCTCCAGCTGGAGAAGAACTAAGATAAAAGCAAGCATTTATCCTTCCGTAATTTTTACCTCTAGTTTTGTATACTTGCTTATACTGTGTGCCTAGCACGAAGGCAAACTTCAATAAATGATCTCAAATAACTGAATATGCTTTGCTCCCAAATATATAGTGAAATGAGTGATGGCACTGTCTCTAATAAGAAAACTGAGAAGAGGGACGTGAGGGCTTGCACCAGGAAGGCATATAGTAAACATTGTATTAATATGTTACCCATAAAAATAAAAAGGTACAGGGCGCCTGGGTGGCTCAGGGTTAAAGCCTCTGTCTTCAGCTCTGGTCATGATCCCAGGGTCCTGGGATCGAGTCCCCCATCGGGCTCTCTGCTCAGAGGGGAGACTGCTTCCCCACCCCACCCCACCCCTGCCTACTTGTGATCTCTGTCTGGCAAATAAATAAATAAAATATTTAAAAATAAATAAATAAAATAAAAAGATACATTTGTGGTCTCACAAAGTCATGAACTGGATCCTCATTTTCATTAGTTCAAGTACAGTTGATACACTCAGCCTTTAATTGCTAGGTCTGGTGCTGCCCCAGAAAGCACTGGAGCTAGGAAGCCCCACCTTCCTTCTCTCCCTCCCCCTCCCTCTTCTCTTAGTTGGATCACCCCCATCTGTTCTCCACACTACACTACACTGGGGATCACTTATTAGGTGCCACCCTATGTTATTAGCGTTTTGAAAGGTAACAACAGCATCTTTTCACTTGCTTATTTTCAGTACATCACAGGCAAACACTTGTGGAATGATTTAAAAAGAAAGAGAGAAAAAGAGCTTTTGAAAGAAATATCCTGGCTCCAGCTGGGTGCAAAGCATCACCTGGGGACATGCCTGGGTGTTAATTCTAATCCGAGTCAGTGCCTTTGGTGGAGATTGCTAGTTTTTCCAACACTTCTCCTCTCCATGCTCCTGGTAATAGAAATTTCAGGTGGCATGTGGCTGCCCACAATGGACATTTCCCAGCCTCCCTCGGGGCAGCCCATACAATACAATGAAACTAGATGTGGGGGCACCTGGGTGGCTTAGTCTGTTAAGCGTCCGCCTTCGGCTCAGGTCATGATCCCAGGGTCCTGGGAAACTAGATTTGGGCCAGTGGGAACTGAGCAAAAGGGATCTGTGTAAGGACCACAGCCTTAAAGGGAAGGGCTGTCCTCTCCCTGGGTGCCTTTCCCCTTTCCGTGGCTGGAGTGGGCATAGGTGAGACATCTTGGACTCCTTGAAGGAGGCCAACACTTTAGGGATAGAAAAGTTCTGGTGTCTGATGATGGCACAGACCAGACCTGACATGAGAGAGAAGTCGAGGGGCACCTGGCTGGTTCATTCAGTTAAGCATCTGTTTTGGCTCAATCATGATCCTGGGGTCCTGGGATGTCAGACTTCCTGCTCAGCGGGGAGCCTGCTTCTCCCTCTACCTCTGCCGCTCTCCCTGCTTGTGCTCTCTCTCTTTCAAATAAATAAATAAAATATTTTTTAAAAAAAGAAAGAAAGAGAAGTATAATACAAACTTGTTTGAGCCGTTGTGATTTGGGGTTTCTTTTCCTTGCTGCTAAGCCCACATCTTGACTAACACAAGGCTCCTGCTGTCAAAGGTTTGACACTCATCCAAAGGGAGGGAAGTTTGTGGACATGGGTAGTCAGCCCAGTCGTCAGACTAGCCAGCACTCACTCTATATACAGTCCTTCAGGCAACAGATTAAAACTGGAAACAGTCCCTGCCTCAGATCCATATAAGCCTGTCAATCATAGAGAATAGAGGCAATCCTTCCGCTGAACATCAAGTTCACCGGGGCAAAAGACCCTGGCCTTCTGCTGTGATCTCATAAACCTGACGCACCGACAGCATTCAGGGCAGAGGCGCACAGACCGCAAGGGCTTTGGAGTTAGACACCCTCCACCCCACTTCCCCCCATAGGTCATTATTTAGTTAACTTCTGATTTCCAGTCGTTTCTCCTATGCTTGACCTAGATTGCTCCCTCACTACTGAATTTCTTGATAAAAGGTTACTTCATTCACTAAACAAACCTGCCAGAGGCCAGCTGAGCTGTAGTGGGTCTCCGCCTGAGCCTCTGAGTCTGTGCCTCGAATTCAAGGGCTGGAACAAGCCCTAACATCCCTCCCAGATTCAACACGGTTTAAGGATCTAAACAACACAAGATGTTTCCCTGTTGAGTACGTTTTCTTCCACATGCCCTACACATTGTACATTCCATGTATTTCTTCTTCAGCATACGTGGAGGGACTTGTTTTTAAGCTACACCTTGTAAATCAGTATAGTCATAAATATAAAAATGTACACACTGCCATTTGTGCCAAATAATCTGCCAGCTTCTCTAGAAAGCTCCCTCGAAGTCTGCTACTCTTACCATTTCTTCCTCTTCCCAGCCAGTTTGCAGTGTTCCCGAACTTTAAAATCTGCTTTTATCTCCTGTCCACTCTCTTCCTCAAGAATGAATCTTGAGACCAGCTTGCTCCTTTCCTATCCATAGCTCTGTAAAATCTGCCTATTTTGCAAATAATTAAGCAGGATCATTGCACACCAGAAATGTAAGAGCCGTTTTTGGACTCTGATGCCTGAAACTGAATTTAAAGAAATTGTTTCCTAGTGCACTTACCTGACCCCCGGGGCTGCAGGCTGCACCCAGGTGCGGCACAGACCAGGAATCAAGGGCTAACTAAATAATATCACGCCTTCCTGCCACACAATTCCCTAGTGGGTCTATCTGCAAAACAGCAGGAAGGGGAGGGAACAGAGTAAGGCACAAGATGTTTTGGAAGAACTTCAAAAATTGCAGCCACACTGGAGTCTGGTAGCATCTTCTACCGGTACCAATTCAGAAAAGTTAGTCCATCTTTTTCAAAAAAGGGAGAAAGCATGGCACACTTTCGAGTATTCTAGAAGAAGGAATTCACACAGCAGGTGTCTTCCCAGAAAGTGATGTTTGTGCCTTTGCTTGAGCAGCTTCCCTGCTGGCCTTGGGCAGATCATGGGCCAACAGGACAAAACCGAAGATGAACAGGTTATCTGAATTTTAGACCATTGGAACGGACATCATTTAACTAGATCTCTCACGCTTCTGTGGAGGTCCTTTGATTTTAGACACCTGTGTAACATTAGAATTTCATGCTCGTCTCTTCACACACACACACACACACACACACACACACACATCTGCCATTGAGGGAAATATGGTGGGATGATTTTGATGTCTTGTAACAATTTTTAATTTTTCCTGATCAGAGTCTGTGAACATGGATCTTAAAAATAGCATCAGGAGGACAAATGTACTCAACGCTGTGTTGAGAACCAACTTGAAGAACCTAGATGGGTTGCAGAGGCCACACAGAGAATGGGGTATGTGGGTGTAGGGCAAGTCCCGCTGAACAGGAGACACCTCTCTACTCACCATGCCTCCACGTCCTCATCTGGACCGCAGGCGAAGCAGTCCCAGCATCACAGGGAAGTGGCAGGATTTAATTCAGTGACCTTAGCAGAGCCAGTTTCTCTTCCACCAGCCCGCAACAGCTCACCTCTTGATCCCTGAAGTACCCAGGCACCTTCAGTCCTTCCTCAGCGGGAGGGAACAGCAGCAGCATTTGCCCTGCTGACAATTCTTCCTTTCTGATTTTGCTGCCCTCCCCTGCCCCAGGTCATCCTTATCTTCCCCCTTCCCCATCCCCAGCTTCTTCCCTGTTGCCTTCCTCTGCCTGGTCGCTCTCTGGGGTTGTTCCCAGGTGGATCCTCTCCTTTACCTGTCTGCTCTCTGCTTCCTCTCCACCTGCCTCTCCCGCTCCCACCTCTTTCCGAGGCTGCACGTGGCATTGCATTCCCCACAGGTGGGACCAGATAGTCACACAGGGCCCGCCGTCCCAGCTGTTCTTTTCTGGATCCACGGATGGTGCCAGCAGCCGGCCATCAACCCCGGCATCACCCCCAAGGCAGAACTTGGGAACCGCATCTCCTCCCAAGGACTGTGGCCGTGGCTGAGCAGCCTTTGCATCCAGGCTCCCCTCCCTTCCCACTGTCTCTTTGCTGGACACCATCTCCCCAGTCGTCTCCTACCTCTGGTTTTAAATCCACCCTTTCCTCTGCCACTGGCACGAGCTCTGGGGCAAATTTGGGCACAGCTTTCCTTGCCTTCAATTCTTTCCCTACAAAATGAAACCCCAGCATCTCCTCCTGGTTGGCAGAGTCTTCGGGATCCCACTTCCACCACTGAGGCTTCTCACAAAACCTGTAGCACGTTGATTCAAGCACACACCCAGGGACCTGCCGTGCTGGGTTAGTCCTTCAAGATGCTGCTTGGGCCTCGCCTCCTGGGCCACCTTCCTGCCCTGACACCAGGTGAGAGGACTCGGCTCCCAGAACGCTGAAGGCCATGTAACTTGAACACACCACTAGTGTTGCATAACTTACACTGAATATTTTAACTACACCTTTATGTTCCTGTCTCCCTCTGACCACATGCTCCTATGGAGGATTACTCATTTCAGCTTGCTTCCCCAGTGCACAGAGCATGTGGCTGTCATGAGAGTTCATCTCCCCCTCGGCTCTTCTACAAAGTGTCCACTGCACTCTTTGCACCCCTTCCCACACAGGGCACCAGCTTGGTCCCTGGAAGCCACCTTTGAGCGTCAAGTCAAGCTTTCAGGTTCCCAGCGCTCCCTCTTCCCCTCCTCACCCCTAAGCCACCCCCTCTACCAGGGCAGCCCAAGGAGGGGAAGCAGATCGGTTTGGGATTTTGAGATTTTAATGAAGTTGTGACAGACTGGATATTGGAAAGAGATCCACATGAAGAAATATTAAAGGCATTTAAGCTAATTGATGATGATGATTCAGGTAAAATAAGCTTGAGGAATTTGCGACGTGTTGCCAGAGAATTGGGTGAAAACATGAGTGATGAAGAACTTTGGTCTATGATAGAAGAATTTTGATAAAGATGGTGATGGAGAAATAAATCAAGAGGAGTTCATTGCTATTATGACTGGTGACATTTAAAGAATCACAAGGATAAACACTAAGAATGTTGCTATCATCTTATATTCTATTTTTGTGCCTAAAGCCATGTTAAATAAACAAACAAAAACGTAGTTCTTTTTTTCCAAAGGGACCAAAACTAAGTGTCTTATGTATTCATATTATGTATTATGTATTCATATTAGGAATAAATGGATAGATATAAAACAATTTGTGCGGTATATGCCTCCAACTTTTATGATAGCGGTTTTCCTTCCGATTGTTGTCCTGTTTTGTAAAGCCGTACTATTCCTGCCATGCTTGAGGAAGAAGATTCTGAAGATTAGACATGGTTGGGAAGATGTCACCAAAATTAACAGAACTGACATGTCTTCCCAGTTGTACAATCACTTGTTTACATGCATTTTTGTTCAATATTGATATATTTTACCATAAATGTTTCAGATTTGTATTCGTTTAATAAAATGACCACTTGAGGGTCTTAATTTGCAGCTGGAAAAAAAAAGTAGGGAAGTAGGTGGACGTTGAGAGTAAATAAACATGGGGACTGCTGTTTGGCAACCTTCATAGGAATATTTTCCTGATTACAGTCACAGCAAACAATGGGCTATTTTACTCAACATCTCTGAGCTGTTAATTAGAGACGGAAATTCGATGTTCCCTGCCCCCAAAGGGTAAGCAGCGGACCTCCTGGTGAAGCAGCCTCATCTCCACCAGGGAGCTCTGAAATGCAAAGTGCATACAAAGGCACGTGCGGTTCATCTACCATCCCTGTCTAGAGAGCAGAGGGGGCCTTAGCACTTTGGGTTTGGCTTTCTCCAAGCCCTGGTGACTTTTTTTCAGTCAAGTGGCTCCTCCCTGTTCCCCTGGGAGCCCTTTCTCCCATACCTGTCTACTGGCTTAAGCCTGCTCGCCCATGGATGAATTTTTACTGAAAGGAAGTCTATCAATGTCCAGATAGGAAATGAGCTCGAAATGCCAGAAACCCACCTAGCACTCGCTCTCTACTTAAAAAAAAAAAAAAAAAGTTTGTGTGTATATATATATATATATATATACACACACACACACACACACACACATATATATAGTCTTATTTTACTACTCAGATGCATTGCTGGAACCAGTTTGGCAAATTAACTTTAATATACAGATACAAAACAACAAATATAGATTCACAGCATTTACAAAAAATCATTCAAATAACATTGTAAATAATTTTTTTTTTTTACAAAAACTTCATTCAACAGAAATACATGTCAAGTTATAGCAGTCTTGTACAACATACTTCAGCTGTCAACAGGGAATTCATCAGTTTGGAAGCTGGCACGTGACTTAACAACATTGTCTTGATGTTGAGTTAAATTCAAGGAAAAGGTTACTAAAAGCTGCAAAACAGTAAGTTAAACATAGCTGATGCTAATATATACAAAAAGACCAATTATTAAATTACAGAATCTGTTAGAGTATTTTCTAAATACACATGTCGATGTCTAGGAGTTAAGGAAGGACAGTAACGTCAAGTGTGTTCTAGCTAAAAACATTTGCATCAAATATATAAGTTTCTGGGTTTTTCCTTTTAAGTTCAGAGAGTTGCTACTTATTCTTCTCAAAACCATTCAAGCTCTTTCACTGCAAGCCTCCTGAGAATAAGAGCATTAGTCAAGTGGAATTTGAATAAGAACATGTGTCAGTTACGCTTATAGGGACCAATGTTTTTGAGAAGTTGGACCCAGCTGATTTGTGCCCAGCGTCCCTGGCCTGTCAGCCATAGGAAGGACGTGTACCCACACTTGTTAGTGCCGTCCTGTGAAGGACACATCGGTTTCTCCCATCTTCCATAAAATAACTAGACAGTAATTTTCTCCTTAACTCCAGGTAATCAGGCTCTTCTATTCTGGCTAGGTAACTAACTTGATGTGTACTGAGAAGTATCAGCAGTTTGGGCATGGAGAGTTTTCCAGCAGATAAATACTGAATCATGGCTTTAACAGAAGCCTTCTATTGTGATACAAAGTGTGAATTAAATGCACTTCTGCGTTGTGTCCAGACAACAGTGGTGTAGGATTGAGGGCATTTTCTGAACAGGCATGGAGTTGGTCTTCATCTGGATTAGGTATAAAAAGGCACAACATATTCAGAAACAGCGTGCAGACAGGGATGAAATGGTTTCAATGACAAAATCAGATCTATGAGGGGAAAAGAGGAGATCTACTGAAAAAAAAAAAAAAAAAAAAAAAAAAAAACAGTAAAAAAAAAAAACAAAAAACAACACCTAGCAAGAAGGCTCCCCAGGAAAGCTCTGGCACATTCCTGCCAGTCTTTTGTTTACTTGCAGGCCAAAGATGAAGAATGCGATTTCTCTAAGATTTTACAAACATTCCATTTTATGACTGTTTACGATTTATTGGAAGGTGGTTGTGCACTTTAGGTACGATGAAAATCGAGAAGGTTGCTTTTGACCCAAGGCCAAGGCCATTTCAACTGTCTTCCAACAGGTTCTGAAACATAAATAATAAATTGAGATTTGTCAAAGTGTTTTGCTATCTTTGTGTGTGTGTGTGTGTGTGTGTGTGAGAGAGAGAGAGAGAGAGAGAGAGAGACAGAGTGTGTTGTGGGGGCATCCATATTATGCAATACGAGGTTAAAATGAGGAAAAAGGGAGAAACCAAGATTCCCAAGAAATCTATACAAAATCCATTTGGGGGCTCTTAGTTTATTTCTCTCGTGTTCTTTGCAAGTGGAGCACAGGACTTACATCAAGAAGGAAAGTGGGCAAACCTAAAATTAGAATACTGAGCAATCTATTCCTTATCAAACTCATGGGTCTGGTAATAAAACTCAAGCTAGATAAACAGACTTAAAAGAAGTAAAAGGCATTCTAACTTTTTAAAAAATCTTCTCATTTTTCAAAATCACCAGAAAAGGCCAAGCAGAACCTACTTGGGGTGGGTTGGGATCAACTGGCCTCCCCTACCCCCCACCCTGCACGGAGCTCACAGGGGCGGCACTGGGCACCATCCAGGCGCTGGTGCCCGAGCTTCCTGCTATTTCTGGAGAGTCCCTGGAGGGACAGGTGGCAACCAGAAGTCAGGGCTCTGATAGGAAATACAGCGGGACTGGTCAGAGAACTTAAATCACTTCATTGCACCTTAGGAAACATTAGTAAATGGAAGCCCATTAAGTGGTTCTTTACTTGAATTGACTCCTCACTGAAAATGGAACATAAGCAAACGGTTCTCTTTTTTTCCCTAATTTCCTTGTATTAAAAAAAATATTCAAAATTGTTGTATATACAAACAAATCTGTTTAGCACAGAGACTCCCAGTTATTGCTGAAGGGTTCACAAAAAGCATTTTAAGTGTAATTTTCAAAATAGGTCATTATATGTTCTTGGTAAAAAGGTCAGTTATATAAATGCAACTAAAATCAGGAGCTCTATCCACAAAAGAAACATGTGCATGTACACACACATACACATGTGCATGTGTGCGCTCTTACACTCGGAGCCACAGCACCTCCTGGAAGCTTCCTCACAGAAGCAGCCTCTATCCTGGGACACTGGGTATCGGGGAGTCCAGGGCAGCACCACCTTGCAGCCGCCCTACATCCAAGTGAGCACATCATGGGGAGAGACTGGAAAACATTTCCAGGTAACGCTCTAAGGCCCACCCAGATGTCCAGAATTAGGTCTTCTTGATGTGGGATGTCACCTCCTTCGGGACTGGCCCTGGGTAGGGGGGATGGTAGGGGATGGAGGGAGGAGGGACCAGACGCTTGGAGGTACAGTTTCTACCTTTGTCTAGGACGTTACAGGTTTGTTTATACTCCAGCACAGGCCTACTGGAAAACAGGACTCTGAGTAGTGTACAAAAAGGAGATTCTCACATAGAAAACCAAAGTGTGGATGACAATATCCCCGTCCAGTGCACTAAGTACATTTAAATGGCCTCTCCCTTGCAGAACTTGTCTTCTCCAGACATATTTAAAAGTTATTTTCATCAACACTTACAATACAGACAACGAGGAGATTATTATCGCCAGATATCAGTCCGTGTGGCCTTTGTTAGAACAGACTGCTATGTCTGAGTCTAGATGTATTGTTGTTAAGGTCTCTTAATAAAGAATGAATCTTCAGAACCCTCCTGACACGTTAATAAGGGCGGGGTTAGCACTACAGTTTGGGGCTTATGCAACAAAGCCAGCTTCAAATCCTGAGGAAGGTGGGCTACTCTGAACCACATGTTTTCTTGGTGGAAATGTTTGGGTCACTGTAACTTACTTACTTACTCTGGTGGGGACTCCAGAAACTACTGATGGGAAAGTGCACTGATGCTCTGAGATATCTCTCCATGGGTGCATGTGCATGTTTCGTTTGTATCAGATAATTAAAGTAAATGGGTTTCTATATTGCAAGTTGCAAATGTCTGATTAATTCCTTAGGTCACGACGTGCAGGTAGGTGTGATTTCTGCCCGGGGAGTCACATGTTGTACACACCAGCGGGAAGGGACCTGCCTTGAGGACAGTCCACCCTGTGGCAGGATTTCACACCTTCTCCCTGGAAAGCAGCCACATCTTCAGGATGCTGAAGTTACCCGCATGGTGTTCCCCGGAAGGGATTCATCGTGCTTCTCCCTCTAGCCTATAGGGGACGCACCTCTCCAGGGGAAGCCGGCACTACCACTTGGCAACAATTCAGAGGAAACCAGGGGACACCATGGCCATCTGCACTGAGGCGCTAAGTTGCCTAATACTGTGGAAGACAGGAACAGCTTGCCTGTGCTGGTGAGGTGCTACTGTACCAACCCCATCACGACTGCTTCCTTCGAACCCACGTGCCAAAGTGGCATTGTCATCGAGTCCCTCCTTAGGAATGGCAACAGGGCGTGCGCCCGTCATCAGCAATGCCCACTGGGGTCACTGCTCAGCATCACTGCAGAGCAGGTCACTGGTTCCCGCGGCCCAGCCATCTTGGCACAGGGCCCAGAGAGGTCTCATGGACATCAAGGCCGTGCATCATGACCTCTGTCTCCCTTCCAAGGAGGAGCTGGGTCTTCAGAGGCACCTCAGTCACGTCCAAGACTTCTATTCTTCACTGGTCTCCGAAAGAAATTCTCAGCACTGGGTTGAGCACAGAGAAACAAAAATGGTTCTCCTCTTTACAGACACCTCAGCCAACATGTGGCCTCCTGTTTTCATTTCTTGAAAGGGGTGAGTTTGTTGAATGTGTGCCAGAAGAGCGACGGCTTCCTCTTCGGCTCTGCCAGGGCAAACACCTGCTGCTGGGGGACGCTGGTGGGCACGGTGACGTGGCGCTGGTGAAGAGGGTGCAGGCTCTGGTGCGGCGGGGCCACGGGGCATCCGCTGTAGCCTAACTCGAGAAGGGAGAAGGGTGGAACATGGACCCAGCGTCACTCGTTAGCCAAAAGGGAAAAAAAGCGCCAAGACTTGAGTTCTTAGCTGATTCTTAATTCATATGAACCCAAGGTAACACCTAAGAGCCAACATAACAGCACCTACCACCTGCTGTGAGAATTAAGAGCTCATATAAGTAACACGCTGAAAACAGGGTCCCCGAACCGAATCGCATAATTGAAATGGTTTCACTGGAATAGGTTTTCAAATCTGCACCGAGGTAATGAGAAGACCTAGGACAATGAGCTCCAGGATCGCAAGCTAACTGTGAAAGTCAGAGTGACAGGAGGAAAGAATGTGGGTCCTAGAGGGAGCCAGGACTCAGTCCAGAGGGCATCCTGGCCCTGACGTGCCACAAGGCTCTCTTGGCCTTCCCTGCTGAGAGGTGCCCCACAGGCGACCACCACCACATGCGTTCCCTCCATTCAGGTGCCTAGCTGCTGAGCCAGTGACTCTGGCAGATGCTGACACAAACTGATACACTCTAACAAGTGGATATTTATTTACTGGTCACCTGCCACTGACGTGGAGATCCAAAGGAAGAATGAGAGGTTTTTGTTTTTTTTTTTTTCTCCTCAAAGGTACTTAGTGTGGAGGAGGGGGGTTCTGCCTTTGAGCAAAGGGAATAGGGGAATGGGAACACTGAGGGTTGTTTTGGTCATGAATTCTTCTCGGCCCTCTGATGATGGCACATCACCATCCTGGGCTTAACTGGTCTTGTTTTTGCACTTTCAGTTACGAAAATCCTGAGTGGGACACACTTCAGAGGATAAA